>JAPYYV010004631.1:0-24294 GCA_030522625.1 Copidosoma aretas
TTTGGTTATTTAAGTGTCAACTGACGATAATTTACAACGATTATTTGGAAAATTAATAAATTACTGTTGTATGTAACAGGTTGAGAACAGCTGGGGGTGGTGAACTACCTTAAATGCAAAATTAGTAAAAATGTATTTTATATAATTAAAATATCGAAACATCACTGAAACTATTGCAGTCGATAAAAAATGAATAAATAAAGCACAGAATACGCAAAATTTAGAAGATACTAAAAGCAGTATCAATTCTGAATATACAAAAATCCAAGAGAGTAAGTTAATCATGTTTTTAAAATTTATTTCGTTTCATAAAAGTATCTACAGAGAAAAAAGTGATGGGTCACGTGATGAAGCCTCTTTGTTCGTTTTGTGATTGGCTGAGACTGGTGAAGCGCGGGTAAATTTGAAATTGAGATACTGAAAAATTGAATAAAAAGTAATATCAATGAAAACAAAATTAAAACTTCATGTTCTGATTGGCTAATCATTTGATTTTTCTTAAAAAATCATGGAAATTGATACGATTTAATGGCGGGGGTTGGCGCGTGGAGCGCGCAGGGGGCAGAGCCCCCTAGTGTATATTAAATTGCATAATTTTTGTTCGATAACACCGATAAAGCCCTTTTTGATTTAAGGTGGCTCATTACCCCTGTATAGCGCATATTTTGAATATCTTATTTTAAATGTTTAATAAAAATTATGAGAAATGTCACCTTGCCTGACAATTATATAGCTAGTACTTAATATCATGCAATTTTTTTCATAAAATTTTGTTGTTAAATTTTTCACATACCGATGCTTGAAAAAAAATTCAGTGAATTACTTAAATCTTTTTCAATTCACATCTGATTTCAATTCTTTGGGCATATTATATTCCTTGAACAAATCCATTCGGAGTCATCACGGAAAAAATTGCAAAAACATACATTGGTTTCCCAGAAAATTCAATTGTTTACTTATTTTTCGTACTTATATACAAAAAATTGAATTTTTTGGTAAACTTATGTAAATTTTTACAATTTTTTCACTGATTACTTTTAATGGATTCGTTCAAGGAAGAAAATATGCCTAACAAATTGAAAGTTAGATGAAAATTGAAAAAGAGTAAAGTAATTTATGGAACTTTTTTTCAAGCCTCGGTATCTTAAAAATTTAACAACAAAATTTTATGCAAAAAATCGCATGATATTTAGCACTAGCTATATTATTGTCAGGTAAAGTGACACTTCTCATATCTTTTAATAAACATTCATAATAAAATATTCAAAGTATGTACTGTATAGAAGTGATGAGCCATCTTAAAAATATTTTTATTGGACTACAGCGTCATGACAAAAAAGACAAGGCAAAGAGAAAGAGCTCTCCTATAGCAGTGATTGACGATTTACTTATACATCTAGAAAAAAAAAAAGAAAGTGAAACCATAAAAAGAACAACACACTTTTTTAATAATTGTAAAACAAGAATGGGAGAAATTGAAAATATTAAAGAAAAAGAAGTATGCTGGGCAAATGATATCAAGAGATGAAAAATACACTATTAAAAAGAAAAAATGATTTAAATTTAAAACATAAAACTGTGAAGATAAATTAAAAAAGTCTAAATGAACAAGAAAATGTAGACAATCTTTCTATTTTTTCACTCGAGTTGACAAAGTCAGTATCCGAACTAGAAAAAACTGAAAAGGCAATAAATATTAACGAAATTAAATTGTTTCAAAGTAGGGTTACAATAAAAATTAAAAAACTGTAAATTATTATACGTTTGAAAATGAAATAAGTTACATTGTGTTCGAGCTTTATTCACGCTTCGTTTCTTGCTGTCCGACTACTGCCGCAATCTGTGTCCGAGTAAACCCGCTACATTCAATGTATATGTCCGAGTACACCCGAATTCGAGGCTTTTAAAAAAAACTTAATATCTAAAATCTAAACCTTCAAAACAGCTATATTTTTATTTTATCGATAGAAAAACACATAATTCCGTTGTTCCCGTGACGTTTATACTCATTAAACCTTGTGTTTCTTGAAAAATAAGAGTTAATACTTGTAGCTATGAAAAGTGTCCGAGGATACCTTCTTTTACCTTAGTCTTCATTGGCTCGCAATGGATTTCAGGACAGATACAACAATCCACCACCAATAGAGGAATTTTCAGATGAAGAATATTATTTCTACAATGCTACTTAATGTCACATTTGTGAAAAACCATTCTTGAAAGATGACAAGGTTCGGGATCACTGTCACTTCACTGGATCGTAAGTATTATCATCATCAAAGCCACTCGTAAATGTTTATTTCTATGCAACTAGTGCTAATATAAATGTTTTGTTCACAGATATCGATGATACCTGTAATCTTTTACAACCTCAGTGGTTATGATGCACATCTGTTTATTAAGTAGTTTGTTTTGAGCTTTTCCAGACGTGTGCAGCTCATCCCACAGAACAAGGAAAAGTACATATCCTTTACAAAGTACATTAAAGGCACAGACATGAACTTGCGCTTCATAGATTCATTTGATTTCATGCCATCATCGCTCGACAAGATTTCGTCTTATCTGGAGAAGCATACTATTCTGGAGCATATCTTCAATGTAGACGATCAGTATTTATCAAATAAATTTGTTTAAGAGAAAAGGAGTTTTCCTCTATGACTATGTGTCATCATATGAGAAGCTTGAGGAAGTGATGTTACCATTGAAGGGCGACTTTTACAGCAAACTGTATGATTCACACATCTCCAGCGAAGACTATAAGCATGCGCAGAAAGTATGGGAAACTTTAAGCATTGAAAATCTTGGACAGTAATCTGATCTGTATCTCAAGACATACGTGCTTCTTTTGGCTGAGGTCTTTGAAAATTTCAGAGATAATTGTCTGGATACGTATAAATTAGATCCAGCTCACTACTACACTACTCCAGGCTTGACGTGGGATGCAATACTAAAGAATACAAAGGTGACTATTTTATAACTTTTTTTCTCTCCGTTGTTGATCTAAATCTATTACATAAATCTTTGTTTGATTCAGATTTCTCTGAAATCATTAACTGACATCGATATGCTCATATTCATCGAGAAAGGTGTAATAGGTAGAATCAGCCAGTGCTCCAATAGATATGCTGAGGCAAACAATCATTAGATGAAGAAAGGTTATGATTTGAGTAAGGATGATGTGTACTTGGTGTACTTTGACGTCAATAACTTTTATGGCTGGGCCATGGCACAATCTCTACTCTATGGTGGCTTCAAGTGGCTTTAAGTGCTTTAAGTGGCTCAAGAACATCGATCAATCACCATAGAATTTTTACAACGTGTCAGATGATCGGCTGATTTTGATAATCTTTCAGGTGATATGTCACTGAAGTTGTTGCAGCCACACGTGATATTGTAAATATCTCTGTTTACCAGTTGGGTGTATAACCTTTTTCAAACGCCTATTGCGCGTTCCTCACACGCACTTTGTCACCGACTTTGAATTTAGGCTTGCTGTGGTCACATACTTTCTTAAATTTCTGCAACACTTCGATTTCATTTTCAGCAATAACATTTTTTGGCTTCATACCGACCGTTCGATGCTTTCGATTATTGTATAATTCCACCAACTATGGTAAAATATTAATTCACTTGTAATTGCCTTGCAGACTCAATTTTTCCTACATCGAGTTCTTTAAGGTACGATTGAACCGCTCAGATATAGATGCCTTGAGATTACTGTACGTAGAGTACAAGCTGATCTTATACTTTTTCATGAGACATTGGAAACTTGAATCGTAGAATTCTTTACCTCGATCAGTTGAAAAAATAATTCGAGGCGATTGTTTAGAAAAAAAAGATAAAATGGATTATGTTGTGGACTTGCAAGGCTTTAAAAAGCCTGGCAATGATAATGTTCTTAAAGAACCATCCATTCTCCCTCTCAACACTGATGATAAGGCACAAGTATTTCTCTTTGAAGTACCGTTTTAATGGCGTACATTAACACAGAAGTATAAGCATAAATATTCATATCTCGAACTTTACTATCATGGACTATCTTGGAATTTACGTAATATCAAGAACACTGAGATGGTGAATGTCCTACGAGAGAATCTTAAAGATGCCTCCAAGATTTTTGTAATTGAAGAACTAAAACAAAAAAGGCTTGAATGATTTGGATTTACAGTCACAGATATGAAAGACTATCCACCGTTTGAGCTCCCAAGACAGGTCACCACCTGTCCTAATCACAATGGGGCCTACAAGTCCATGTGTCCACTACATAATGATAAGTGCATGAACAAGTTTTACTTCTGCATGGAATGGGAAGATGTTAGTGATGATGATGATTATGAGGAGTTGTAGGTGTTAGGAAAAGCCTATGTAATAGAGGGGTTGAAATTACCGGTTGTACCTCACAGTTACGGGCGTATGGTTGGGGCCCTTATCAATCGTCTTCACGTTTAAAAAAATTTGAAGAATATTTTCATCCGAGTCTTTTCTTACTACAGATCGTGCAATAGCACAAGTGTCGTAAATCTGTCATGTAATAACACGAGGTTAGCCAAAAACCCTATGAGGCTCGCGCAATAGCACAAGTGAGCCAAAAACCCTATGAGGCTCGTGCAAGAGAACAAGATGAGACAAAAATCTACCCTGCAATAGCACAAGGTGAGCCAAAAACCCTACGAGGCTCGTACAATAGCATATGCTGAGTCAAAAACTGTATGAGGATCGTGCAATAGCACGAGGTGAGTCAGAACCATCATAGCTTATCTACTAATTACTAATATTTATTGGAGTCATTAAAGCTCCATCCCTTGTTATCGAATTTATTGCTCTTAATTTTTTCATATCAGTATCAAACTCTACAAATAAATTTTAAATGTTATTTAAGCCAAACAAAAATTTTAAAGTCTTATGACTTGTCATACTTTCGGAAAGTAATATTGATGCAATGCCCGTCAATGCCATTGGTGTGATTTTTTGTTATTTGGAAATAGAATATTAAAATAACGTCTTGTGAAAAAATAGATACATATGGCATTCCACGTGAAGCGGGACTGAAACCAGATTATCATACTTGAAAATGTTGGAATCAGAAGTACTTAATAAGAAAACAGAAATGAATTTCTTTCAGAAGTTCTACCAACACCTGTGACGTTAGAGATAGTTACAATTTTGGAATTATTCTTGCATTGTAAACTTGCTAATTTTATAGAAAAATTTAAACAAGTAAAAAAAAAATTTCTTTTTAATACAATTTTACGTAAAATACGATAAAAAAATTTATAAAATTTTTGAGGCTAGTTTTTCCTATTTCTCATAATTTTTTTCGCATTATGGAAGTTAGATCTATGTTGGCGCTAAAGGTAAAAATACACTATTTTTACGCTCTATATTATATCGTTTTGCAAGAAGAAGAAAAATGTTGAGAGCTTTATTTAATTATAACGGTCGCTGATTTTAAATCCAGCGGAAAATAGACAAAGCTTAAAATAGATTAAGTATGGCTGCGTGAAATTTCAAAATAATGGAATATGCTGAATTAAAAGATATAGTCGTATTTACGTCAAATTTTGAGGAATAAATGTGTCTTCTATAATTTTCGATGAAAAACTCATAATATTTTAGAACTCTTTGGCCCAACACAATAGTAAAATAGGATTCGGTATAAATTGTAATTCTCTTTTCACGGAACTTCTGAGTGATGTAATTAGTGTCACTGATTACAAATTTAGTGATGGATTCTAAAAGTTAAAATGGCCGATTCATTAAGACGGCTTACTTTTTGAAAATTAACTAATTTCGACAAATACAAAATATATTTGTGATCCACGAGTAATTATAAGTAAAATATGTTTTTTTTACGTTTTCGTGGATAGCACCATTTTCGGGAAGAAAAAGGATTTAAGAACTATTTGGACGAACAAAATATTAGAGTAATAATTGTTATAAATTACAATACAATAAACACAGAACTTCTGAGTTCTTGGAAATTGTATTGTTATCTGATAAAAATTTTATTGTTATACAAGAAAAACATAAACTTACTGATCCAATACTGCATCTTATATTTTGAAAGTTTTCGAATTTTGAACGTTAAAAAGTATTATTGTAATTAACGTATAATTTAAGGCAAGATTTGTTCATTACAAAATCTGAATTAATAGCCAAATACATGAAAGATAAAGTCAAAGAAATAATGTAATGTTTTATAACGAGTAGCTGAAGTAGAAAATATTAGGATCACTGAGAAAGTTAATTTACTGTTTACCTTGGTTTTGATAAAAGATTCTGGCAGATGATGATAAAAAGTATTTGTGACTTATGCTATAACGTCTAGATATGTCGGCAGTGGCTTGGCTTTATCTGTAATTTTTAAAGTTGCTATTCTTATAAATCTTTTTGGTAGTATAATATATCACGCCGGTGTTGATTCTTTAAGCATAAGAAACTTTGTTCATATTATTACTTTGATATTTATGATTGTTCTTCACAATTAAAAAATAACCTGTAGATAATCCTGCAGGATTGTTTACAGCTTGTCCTGGAGAAAACTATTTCTTTTATTTTTTAAAAATAAACTGCAGCCTAGTACACTTATAACTATTAATAAATAATAAAAAAATGACAACAATAGGACTTTATTCCTGTTTTGGTGCCAAAAGGCGTTGTTTCTTCGTATTTAATTCATTTACAATCAATTGTTTAATAGTCACTGTAATTTTCAATACACCGGTTTAATTATAAAATGCAGGAAATTGTTAAAAAAAGTTTATAGACATTCAATTACCTGCAGCAAACAGAATCAATAAATATTCAGTTTTTCTGCATTTTTTTCTGCAAGACAATCTGTCCATGTATAGTTAATCAATCATAGTTTAATTTTCTATCTTTTTCGATACCTTTTTTCACGCTCCACCAAGCATATTAGATCAATATTATCATTGAAGTTGCTTTTATGTGAGAAATCTATATTGAGTAAAAAATCAATTAGCTTGGCTCTCAACAGACCGTGTGCGTGTTGCATAAAATGCCTTGTTAAAAGATATGATTATGAGCAGAAACAGTTGTTGCAATCCATATAATTTGAAAAATCTATTCGTATCAGTAGTTTTATTCAGACCATTTAAAAAAACGCGGACAATACATAAAGACTCACCTTTCTTCTTTGCAGCGTTTAAACTTGCATAAATACGATTATCCTTACACTTATATTTATTAATTATACATATAGAAAGATTTTAGATTCGAATTTCTGCACGCATTTGTATAGATCGCCAAATTCAAAGTAGAGCTAGAGAGAATAAAAATATACCACAATGCACTAAACGATATTTGACAAAAAATAGAAAAATAGATACAAACATATATTTACTTATTCGTGCATGCATAAACACATACAATTATACAGACATACACAGATACATACATACATACATACACAAACATACGTACATATATATATATATACATATATATATATATATAAGATTGTCTGACGGAAATAAACCACTTAGAGCCCTTAATAGCTTAGTAGTTAGCGTGCTAGCTTCCTAGCTTGACAGACTAGAGGTAAAACGGGTTCGATCCTCGTTGAAAAATTTTTGGGAATTTCAAATTTCGGACTGTTTTGGTGGGAAAAGTATCCGTGGCGCCGAACATACATTTTCCCAAATCTAGCAGACTCACTGCCGTTTCTTCTAATGATGCCTGGACCTGGGGTCAATCCCTCCTTGGACAGGTCATCGGTGCACCCTGACGCTTGGTGGTGGGTTCCCGCTGGCAGCGTGCAGTCTAACTAATCCACATCGTGGGAGTCAGCAGCTCATCGATCGGGCCGATAGATCGCCGGCGAGTCTCTTCGGGGGGGGGGGGGGGGGGGGGGGCACACCCGGGGGGGGGGTCTCGGGGGGGATGCCGTACCCCCCCCGCCACTGTGGGGCGGCGGGGGCGCTACTATTGGCGCAGCTGACTGGATACCTATTAGTCAATTCTCTTCGCTCGTAAGTCTGATGCCTGACCGAGATGTGTTTCTCTCTCTCCTCTTCAACCTGAGGTTGTTTTAACACCTTAATATTCCGAGCTTCGCCTTGATGTGTAAAGTACCGACAAGATTCCTCCCGTGGTCTCTTGATTGGTCATTAAACTCCGCCGGTAATTTCTCATCCTTCCACTATTTCTCCGCTTCCTTTTATTCTTCCCTGTTTCAACACCTATAGCATAGTAATAGCCCAAAGGCTGGCTCGCTCTCTGGGAGAATGGATTTAGTCGGTAGGCACCCGTGATGACTAGCATCACGTAGTGTTATTGCACTATAAGCCAGAGTAAATCCAACACTCCCTCCTACAGTAGCTCCGTTTTTGCAGAAGTTTCTTAAGAAGATTTCCTCCTTCCCGCTATCAAACAAAAAAAAAAGGAAATAAAACTATTACTTGAACGTATATACACGTGGGATACATAATACACACGTACATACATCTCCTTATATTATATAGTTGTAAGGATTTCAATGATAGATAAGCCCCGCCATCAACTTTCACCCCTCTACATTCGCCCTTACCCGCCCCATCCCCCTTGCCGCCCCATTGATTTAAATATGTCATCAAAAATAATTAATTTTTTGTTTTCTTTGTTTCCTTTGAAATCTTCCATAAAATATATTTTCCATGATTTCAAACAATATAAGCTTGAATGTTTTCAGATAAAATAAACCATGCAAAAAATTTTCTTAATTATGAAGGTAACATAACGTTGCAAGCTTCTTCAAATGTCAGGAATGTTTGTGAATCATGTTCAATCAACACTATATTTATAGCTGCTTCTTTATAAGTACCATGATCTTTCTCATGATATCTAGAACTTTTAAACGAGATTGGTCCTGTTACTTTATTAAGAATTAATTTCAGGAACAAACATTCTCGATCTTCAGGTCATTAAATGTTTTATTTGCCAATCGTAGTGTAATCTCTGGATCTTTTCCTTCTGATCCATAATTTTTTTTGAGTATCAAAAGTGTAATATTTCAGAATATTTATATATTTTATTGTGTTAGCCAATTTATCCAATATATTCGATTCAAACAAAGCTGTAAATGTAGTTTTCTAATTTTCTAAAAAATCACTGATATTAATTTAAATTAAGTTGAAAAATTATTATACAAATGAATTACTAGATAAAAATGTTACAAAGGTATAGCCATAGGTAACAAAGGTATACCATCGTTCGGGAGTTGGCGCACGGAGCGCGCAGGGGGCAAAGCCCCGCTAGTATATATTTATATATGTAAATCTTTTTATAGTATACGCTGTATTTGTGTAGGGTGAAAGTAATAGCTACCTCCCCTCCCCTCACCGCATCACCTCTTTTACGATTATCTACCCAAAGACAAATTATAAGTTAAAAACAAGCCAGTCTTCTAGACTTCTTAATGAATATGGTCCCCCCTACTTTCATTTTGGTCCCCTTACGGTGTCCTACAGCCCCTTGTGTGCCTCCCGCCCCCTTCCCCCACGAATAAAGGTGAAATAAAAATTTTTTAGCCGTTAAAAAAATTATTTTTCCAATACCATCCACCCCTCCTCCTACAGCCGACCAAATTTTTGATGTTACCCTCCACAACAAGCGAACAGCCTCTTCTTCGAAGCCCAATCACAACTTGTAAAGAACCATTTCAGTCTTCCTGCTCCTTTTTATTTTAAACATACAGTTATTAGAGAAACATATATATTAAAAAAATTGTAAAAGTTTTAAATAATATAAACCATATCTAGTAGTTCCCTGCACAATACACATTTCCTACACAGTTTCCGATAAAAATAATAAAACTTATGAATGAGAATATAATATAAGGCTCAAATAATAAGGCTACCTAAGCATGGTTAATGTCAAGCCATTTTTGTCAGCGTAAAATATAATTCATAGTATATTCCCATTTTTTTTTCATAATATGATAAAGATTATATCTATATAGTGTTTTATATCTTCAAAAATCTTATCCAATATTGTATTTTTCATCTCCAAGAAATTTTCTCACTTGTTCTGAATAAAAATATCATAAGGATGAATACATCTAGATATTGCAAGATACAATTGACCGTAAGAAAATTGTGACTACTTTAAGTACATACCTAATCAACCAAAACTTCGACCTTGCTACTTATTGTTAGTCATAAAAAAATCTAATAGTACGGAAAGTTTTTTTCTATGTAAGATGAAAAGTAAAGAAGATGAAGTGCTGGTATTCATAGTTTCTCGAAATGAGTCCTCTATTTTCAATTTTCTTTACTGTGATAAATTGCGCTTAAATTGTATACTTGAATAATCTAATTTTTTTAAGTCTTGTTCCGTTACATAATCCTTCTAAAATTCATAGATTTCTAATTAAAATGACAATAGCATTTATATTGTGATATGGTATTTTGACACGTATTTTGACGTCATTATGATATTTTACCATTGATTTTGTATCGCATTGACAGCATGTAAAGCACAGCAAAGCCAGAGGCAGTAAAAAACAGCAAAACTTTGACCATTCCATAATGTTCCTCGTATACGGGCAGTAAACGGTTGTCAGAATAAGCGATAGGCATCTTAGGTCCGTACACTTACCTGAAGACAGACGGTAACAGACCGTAGATGGCCCACCACACCAGGGCTTACGGCAGCGTGAATGGACTGCACATGTTCCATGACGTAATTTCTGATCACATCGCGGAAGTTTGCGTGCGGAGCAAGTGGGTGGCTGAATTATGCATATTGTATATTTGTTCTTGGGTTTATTGAGTAGCCAATAGACGATGACAAACAGTTTACTATCATTTGCATAATAAATGGCTTCAGAAATGAATAAAAAAGAAGAATCCAGTAACCAAAAATGTATAAATTTTCTAAAAACGTAGAAAATTACAAGATAAGTTTCTACAAAAAATTTTTGCCAGTTTACCCAGGATACCCTACGTAGGGGTGGACATGGTGTACAGACTGTGCAGTACATGTAAATATTTTTGGGTGAATACGAAAATAAATTATTCTAAGCAGACGTATTTATTCATATATTATGGATAATATTGTTTTAAATAAAATTATGACGGTACTATCACTATATTATTAAGAATTATTAAAAACTTTTTTTCTCAATAGTATTTCTTATTTCAGAAGATTTTTCTGAATACTTTTAAATTAAAGTGTTCTCGGAATTCTTCAAATCCACATAATGCAAAATACAATCAACTATGAGAATATAATAGCTTTTTCACGTACAAACCAAATATATTTGAAACTTTTTGTGTAATTTAGATATGCAAACTGGATAATAAATAACATTTAAACATTGACTCTACTCTTATACGAACACGTAACCCGTATCACGATGAACACAACTATTCCGATTGGAGAACCCGCATGGTCGAGGGTTGCGTGACAAATGACAGACTCGAAGAATAGCAGAGGCCTATAAGTTTTATCATTTGCGCATAATACACTTTAGTCAACGTAATCTGAAATTATTAGGAAACAAAGCTATTCGCATATATGTCATTCTTTGGCCATCTTATCGACATCACAATCGTATCAACAAATTCTGAAAATGTCTTTGAAGCAGCTTTAAAACACTTTATCTAATATGTAAGTTGTTCTTAATTTTTGTTTACAGCACATTCTTATTCTCGAATTGATATTGTGCTGAAGTAGCAGATAACTCCCTTAGCAAAATCCATGATAATTACTATTGAGTTTTAAATAAATTATAATACTACAACACCATGCGTCATAATGTAGTATTTAGTGTTCTGCCTACTGTAACTGGTTACAATATGTACAAAAACGTGAAGCAAGCAATAAAATAATGAATATCAAATAATAAATTTAAAAAAAATTTCAGACAATTTTAAAATATTAAAAAATAATAATCTGTAAGTGAGGGTTAGCGCACAAAAACCGCAGGAGGTTGCAGCCCCAGTTTTTTTTATATATGTACGTATATCGACTCCTCCAACAAAGATTACTACAACTGACAGAAAATACTAACAGCCTGACTATTTGAATAAATCAATCAAACAAAGGGCTATGCTGTTCAGTTTTTATTTTTGATAACAACGCTTAGACTACACACTAGGTGGTCCGAATACAGTCACTAGAATTCATTACAATATTGTAAGAATTAGCGTTTTTCATGAAAAAATCGATTTAATCTGTCGGATAGATTATGAAAAAACATTAGAAACGTAGTTTTTCTTTTTTTCTCATAAACAAGAAAATGACTGAAATAGAGCACATCGATGATAAGGAGTAGGAGGTGATGACCTCAGAAAGTCATACAATCGTGCATGAATTTTATGTTTTTCTGATTTCACTACCTCCCACTCCTTATCTTCGATATGCTCTATATTAGCAACGTCAAACTAGGTATGAATATAAGCGAAATTCTATGCTCAATGCAATTACAGCAATCACAGTAGAGTAATGTTTACAAAAGTACGATAAGGCTCGGTGTACATGTAATATACGTACATGTCATGTGCGAGAAAAGCAGGTTTCAATTTAATTTTTTAACTATTTTTTATTTTATTTAAAAAAATGTTTCATGCAATACTTGAAAATTGTGTTAAAATTTTGTGTATGATTAATAGTACTTATTGTATCTAATTTTGTTATATATCATATTTCAGAAATTATCAGTCTGTCAGATAAAGCTTCTTGGTGTAAAACATTCAACGATTTAAAATCAAACGAGTTTACACTCCTTCTCACATGCATGTATCCAGCAGAAAGTTCTTTCTCAGTTTTACAGTCATTTTCATGTTCTTCAAGGGGGCTCCTTCTTGGTGCCGTACCTATTACGACCATTTTCGGGTGCTTATTACGACGTTACGTTAAACTCGCTAGTTCTCTAAGAATATTCGTTGGATCAGATCCAAAAAATTCTCGGACATTCCTCAGACTATTTAGATTTTCACGTTTTCCTCAAATGTTAGTACGTTTCATCGTTCTCTGAAAATAATCGAAACCTAAAAATCAAACTTCGATTAAAAAAATTTATTACAAATTTTAGAAAATCAGAAATTTTCACTACTACATTATAGTTGCGTTATTACTACTTGCATTATCGTTTACACCTTTGAAGAATGTCTGTACAATATTTCCGATCAAAACATTGTATTGGAAAAATTTTATAAGTAATTCAGCAAGAAAGTCTTGTCTATGCGGCGCTGCAGCATGTGTCTGCTTTTTTTACAAAATCGTCAGGAAGCGGAATTTTCGTTTCTCTCTCCTTTTTGCGGTATTCTTATTCTGACGAGAAACACGCACAGTGATGTTTACTAAGCAGATGCCAAGGACAATAAGCAGAATAAAGAATGCAAATCAACCTATTCTTATCAATAATTTAGGCAACAGTGACTTGGTAAGATCGTTTAAAAATTATTAAAACTTTTATTTCTCCCTTTTAACACTGGGAACATATTTAGAAGAAAGATTAGAGATAGAAATAAAACATGGTTGAAAAAATATTTGCAAACAGAAAACCCATGCGGTAAGACTAAAAGTAAGCGAGGTAGAAAAAATCGAGACGCAGAATTAATAGTAACATAAGTCGGAAAAACAAAATTTTCGAAGAGAACAGAGGAGGAAAAACAGTGCTCCCCAGCACTCGTAACTAATAAAAGTAGGTACAAGTGTAGCTCTCGCGTCGAGGAGAACGGCACAAATAGAATAGGCTGTAGGAAAAGAGTATGCTAGGCTCCCCCTTCATCACCCTTGCCCGTGATATCTGTTGTTCCTTCCCTTAATCAGACACTCTCTCGCGGTAGTAGACATACCAACGTGGCTGCATAGCTGAGAGATCAGACATTAGGGATCTAGTGAAAACAGTATCACGAAGAGATTTGGAATAGCTCAAAGAATGCGTGTCGTAAATGTGATGTTCTCCAGTGATGTTAACTGTGAGATGGCAAACGACAATGGAGAGATAAGCGACGCTATGGAAGAAGCGTATGGTCTTACACTAACCAGTGGAAATCAAACCGACAACACATGACATCAAATGCTACAATTACTGCTTGAACCGCAAGGGCGTGCAAAACTGAATCCGCTAAACGAAGAGACAAGAGCCGTAGTAATAGGACTGTCTATCGCCATAAACATGGAATTCATAAATAAGGAAGAGAAATTACACCTAACAATGCGGTTAAAAAAAGAATTTAAACACTAGCAGCCAGAGATCTAGACAAAAAGGAGGGTTCATTAATGCGAAAGCGGGATACAAGCCTGGATGGACGGCAGAAATATTTGAACCACGAGTAGAGAGATATGAGAAGCATTGAATCAGACAGCATCAAAAAGGAGCAATTGCGTAACAATTTTAAAAAAATGAGTGAAGAGATACAGCGGTTAAAGAAGGCCGCATTTGCAGCAGAAGAATTTCCACCGTATTAAAGCCGCAATGGGTATACTAATACTCTTGCAAGTATGGGTGGGTAATGGAACAACGCAGACCTAACGACTATGACGTGCCTATATACAGAGAATCCATAGCTCGGGCACAATAATGATTACCTGCGCAGGCTGCAACAAAATATTTTATCATCACTCAGCCACATGACAAACAATATTCTGTTCTTTGACGGTGCCCTAATCAACTTACCCCTCATTGAAAGATTGGTGAGAATGGTTGGTCAAATAACAGGACAGGAATAGTACATTACGCACCTAGGGCGGGAAAGTAAAGAATGTCCCAGATTACATGTATATTGCCATCCATAGCGAAGCCAAGGGTGGCAAACATGCGATCCAAGCATTTTTTTCTCCCGTCCGTGGTGCGTATACGGTTTTTCATGTCCCAGCGACGAGATGTTCTATTCCAGGCCGCTGGCATGTAAATAAGTTTTTTTTTCTTAGGACCCTCGGAAACAGGCTGAAGGAAAAGGCAGCTGATAATTTTGCGCCGAGGCTCGCTCAATTAAGGACGGTCGAAGAATTCATCAGAGAATTATCTAACAGATGTGGAAGTATAAATAACACCTATGTTCGGATTAAAGATAGTCATGCAGCAGAATAATGAGTCAGGACGAAGAAAGAGTACGGCGGAAGAGTACAACATTTGTACAGTAGACTCGTAATGTCGTACGACTTAAATCCGAGCTTCCTGCCTGTCAAAAAACAGACTCAAAGAAAACTTGGAGAATGAGGAGGTCAAACATTTTACTTGCGATATTTGCCCTACTTTTAAATGCAATATAACAAGCTTAAGCTGAGAACCTTGTATGAGGCGATTATAGAAGCGCTTAAAATAGAAAGCGATCCTAGTCCACGATATGCGATGCCAGTACAAACGAACGCACAGCCTACAGGTTGCAGAAAAATAATGCATGGGAGTAACTGGTACATTCAGCAAATAATGGAGGCAACTTAAGCTAGGCAAAAAGCAAGACACAGGCAGAGGGGGCATTCAACAATAAACATTGCATGTATTGTGAGGGACGAGCTGGTCATACGATCGAGAAATGTCATAAATCGATGGCAGCAATGAACGATAGAAAATGATCTAGAAACGGTGGAACAGAAAATAGATACTGTAACCACTGTCAAAGGCCAGGCCACTAATAAAGGGCCTGTTACTCCCGTAGGCAAGATAGAGAGAATGAAAAAGACTGCTAAATCGTAGACAAAATAAACCCACGAATAAGACACCGTGAGACAGAAATAATTTCATCCAAAACAATGGAAGAAACGCAAATTTTACAAATGGCTACAATAATAGGAGTTATAATAGTCACTACAGTAATAACAACAACAACAGTAATTATAATGGCAGGAATAACAACTACAACGCAAGAAATATGAACAATTACTACGGAAATTGTGGTAGTGGTAGTGGATACAAGTATAACAGCAGAGATGCATACAACAGATATAAGAACAGCTGCTATAGAAATAGAAGAGCTTCCTAAAATAACTATTAGAATAGCAGGAATAGGGTACATAACACCAACGGTACAATTACAAAACCCATAACTGAAAACTGAGAAGCTTTGTGATATGCTGATGCGGGCACAGAGATTTTTGTTGTCAAGGAAAAAAGTCTAAGGACTAACATGCTAATAGATATCAGGTGTCGTAGTAAATTATTAGAAGCAATTTTATTAGCACTTGTGAGTTTACAAGGCCATGAGATCCAGATCTATCTCAATAACATAATAGTTTTCGCAGCTGACCTTGAATAGGACGGGAGACGATTTTGTAAGTTGTTAAATCGCCTAGCTGATGCAAACCTGACGATCGAACCCAGAAATTGCAAATTTTTTAAAAAAGAAGTAAAGGTACTAAGCCATATTGTATTAAGACTTCTTAAGAAAGACACAAAATTTAAGTGGGGTGACCAAGAGGAATAAGCATTTAAGATCCTTGTTAATGCACAATGAAGTAAGCTGCTTCTGATTGTTCCAGACTTGCGAAAACCCTTTATTGCCAGAACAGACGCATCGGATTGCACGCTGAGAGCGATTCTCAGTCAATGGAAAAATAGGAAAGACAAACTGTGCAAATGCGCATCACGTTGTCTCATAGGGAGCGGGCTCCGTTACCCTACATACGACAAAGAGTTATTGGCACTCCTATTTGCCGAAGAGCGGTTCAGACCATATTTGTACCGACACAAATTCACAGTATTTATGGATTGAGAGCTGCTAAAATATTTCGACTCGTCAAAGAACCGAAACATAAGATTCAATAGAGTTAAAGCAAAACTTCGAGGATATGAGTTCGAAATCATACATCGTCCAGGTATAAAGAACATACCACCTGACGCCCTATCATGCAATTCGGTATTGCAGGAGGGCAAAGAAAATCCAGAGTTTCCGAAAAAAGAGTAATACGAACTAGCCACCTGACAAGAAGATGAAGGAGCAGGTGACAGTGACGGACCGTCAGTCAGAGACTCTCAATTTTGAGCAAGGAGAAAGGAAAGAATACAGGGGCATCCAAAGAAGGTGAAATTTATATGCGCTAGCCTGGAGACATCTAACGCGAAGTTAAAAAGAAAAGAGATGACCCAGAGACTATAAAAAAGAGAGCTTATACGGAGACAATGGTACAGGCGGGGAAGTTGACTCGGAATCAGAAGAACTAGACCATAGAATAAATCTACTGAAAGCTTAGAAACTACCGAAGGTAAATGGCCAACATGAAAAAGACAGTAACAGGATAGAAGCTCATCAAACGGATACCATGAAAGAAAGGCTCATTTCGCAGGGTGTAACCGACGGGACATTGGATAAAATAATGAAAGGATCTTGATTTTAAAAGGGTGTAAAAACGACAAGTTCACCAGCAGTGCTGGAAGCCAAGAAGAGGCTACGAAGTACAAAAGCCACATTTTTTAGTCACGCTGTCAATAACAAGTTCGTTGTAAGAAATAATAATAGCCAATTGGGATAATCCATAAATATCTGGTTTCAACAATGCGGAAAACGTAAGAAAACAGGGATGTGGGATAAAAAATTTCGCAAAAAGCGCAGAAACTAAACCTTCCTCTACCGACAAGGTGGAAGCAGAAATAGTGCCATACATAAACAGTTTATTAGATGGCAAATCAGATGAGTTACGAGCACAAGTGATGATTGAAATTAAAAGGCTTGACATAGGAGGCAAACAAAATATGAGGATCGACATATGGAAACCTAAAGGAATTATGCAAATGGGAAAAAAAATATGGGATACAGATGGGGATACGAACAAACCAGTACATGGCATGGGTAAAGAAATCCGACCAGAGCAACAAAGCGACTAAACGAAAATGGAATTCAACGAGTCACTAACGAGTGCCCAACCATGCAAACACTAGTAAAATTTTCAGAACTGCCATTCGACTCACCCGGAAACTGCCTTTTTCATACTCTGATATTTCAATTTCACCTTGACCTTTCGACCGATGACTTACGGGCAATATTACGTGATTTTAAAGGTCTACAAAAATTTAGAGATCCAAGAGTTATAAAAGAAATACTTGAATCACGAACGAAATACGGAAACGGCAATTGTATATACTTTTGCTTGCAAGAATTCGATAAAAATGTCTGCGTGTACTTTGCATTAACTAACGGAACATACGCCTACTCATACTACATTGCAACAGTGGAAAAGAGTTTTATCACGTACACCTGGAGGAAGTTAGTGAAAGCGCCCATTACACAGCTCTGATAGAAGTGCGTATTAAAAAAGACGCAAATCAGAAACCGAGGGATGAGCCAGGTAAGAACGATCATGACAGTGGCAAACAAGGGCAGAAAAACAGACACGAAGAAGAGGAAAGGATGGACCAGGGTTAGCAAGGCAAAAATATGAGAAGCCAGTTAGGAACAAAACGAGACGCTGACGAATTAGAGACTAGTGCAAGCGATCATGCTGAAGAGCGAGAAACGGAAGACGGTCAAGCAACTATAGACAGTGATGACAATCCTGAATACTCCGCAGAGAAAAGTGAGAAGCATAATGATAATCTTAACGTCGCATAGCGCAAAACGGATGGTGAAAAGGAGAAATCTGAAGACGAGACAGTCAGTCATTTGTCAGCAATGGAGGAATATATAGTGTGTAGAACGCGAGTACCGACGAAAATACCACCGTGGGCACCAAGGGAAAGAGAAGTCTGACCCCTAGTCTAGAAACTAATTAAAATCAAATTAACGTTTATGATAGTGACAGAAGTGGTACCAAATATAGAAACGATAGACGCGTTACAAGAGAGAAACTATACAATTCTTACACGCATGAACAACAAAGAGAGGAACATACGAGAAGCCAAAATGACAAAAGCAAAGAGAAAAACAGTTATACATATGTACTACGTAAAAGGGCATTTTGAGAAAGCAGCCCTTAAATCTTACATCAAAAAGTACGTCAAGGCACCCAATGATATTATTGTACCAAAAGGCATTAAACAGATCTAGCGATCTCCAATCCGACCCAATAGCAGAATTTCATCAATATCTTTAAGGAAGCATTCAAAGATATTAGACTGGCTGAAGTACTATACACAAATACACTAGCAATCTCACGAGCAGATAGTAAATTTAGAATCATTAGACAATATTAGAAGGCAGTGAGAAGTGGGCACCGGGGGTTAAATAAGCCATACGATAGAATTGCAAAAAATTACTACTCGAGAAACATGCACCCAGACGTAAAACAATCAGTTAAAGGATGCCTGTTATGTCAAGCAAAAAAATTTTTCGAGTCACGATCAAGCAAGCCATATTTACGACAGACACAACTAACAGGCTATTCGAAAAACTTTCTATAAAATTTTACGGACCGCTAAACAAACTATCGACGAAGCAGTACACATATATATCATCAACGCAGGACTTAAATTTGGTTAAATACTTGCCTATGTGCATGTACGTATACAATATGCCGGATCACGAGAGCACCGGGTACTCACCGCATAAACTCGTTTTCGGCCAAAGAGCAGGAACGCCATCTAGCTTTAAACCACCGTCTACAAGCAAGACTTCAGATGAATAAATCAATGAGCTACTCGCAACTTTAACGGAAATGAGAACCATTGCGCAGTGGGAAAAAAATGACTTTTTATGGAAAAAAATCTGCCTTCACAAATCTCAGTCGGTTTTAATGATTTTTTTTTAATTCTCGTTAAACACTTGGCTATACCGTAACACTGCGACTTTTTCAATTAATGTCAAACATTACTTCAAAACTAATGTCAAACTCTAAAAATTCGATGGCAGATTTTTCAAAAAATATATTATTTCTTAACGCATAAGTACACATTGTTTATATTGAGGTTATAAATTACAGCAAAACAAACAAAAAATCGGAATTACGATCTTAAATCCGCAATCCTAAACTTCTTATTGCATGCAAGAAAAAAGTATCAAATTTCGACTAGGATATTTGATTTAGGTAATCATTTATTTTTAAGGTTACAGTGTTACATTTTCTTGATATCAATGTAATACAAAAACTACAAAAATGCCTGACAGATAACTGATTAAAAAAGAGATAAAAACCTAATTTCTTAAACTAAAAAATAGCAATTTCTCGCATTTTTAGAGCTTTACATTAGTGTTGAGGTTATTTTAGACATTATTCGAAAATGTCGCAGTAATACGGCTAAGCCAATTGTTTCACAGGATTGAAAAAAAAAATATCAATAAAATCTATTAAGATTTGTAGTAAAAGCAGAATTTTTTCCAAAGAAGTCATTTTTTCACACTGTGCATCGCCGCGATGAATCAGTTACAAGCGAAGTATCGATCGAAATATTACTACGATCGACAACTAAATACGAAGTATTCTCTGGAGGGCAAAATAGTATATATATATTAAAAGAGCCATCATAAGTTAAATACAACGCATAATATGAGGGTCTGTATAAATTAACAGGCATTGACTACGCTAAGAAAAAAGTGAAGCTTCAGAGAAAGGATAAAATATAAGTAGCTCATGCATACAAAATTAAGAAGGTCTGTGTGATATGGGTCCTGCCAAAAAACAGTGACGAAGAAAGGGAAGCAGAGAAACAAACACAATAAGGTAGAAGTTATAACTATAGGGACTATAGGGCCAGCTTAAATTTTATGCAACCCCCGGACGCACCGCGAAAATTAGATAAAAAAGGCTGCAGTGACTGAAGAAAGATAGGTAAAAACATATAACTACATCTACATACTTCCTCTTTTACTCGGCCCTCCAAGAACCGCGAAAAAGGAGTACTTTATCCGGAATCTTTGTAACAAAGGATGAAATTTTAAGCAAAAAGTGCGTGTGGCACTGTAAAAAATGATAGTAAAACTAAGTTGTTATAACTATTATAATGAAAATACTAGACTCATTTAAATGAGATTAGAAATTAATGTTTTCCACTATTAACGTGTGAATTAAAAGGTTACAAATGTCGATATAAATATACTGCTAGTTGACATTCTCAACAAGATGCCTAGCAAGCGAAAAGGAAAATAACACTACCTAATATAGAGGGAAAAGAAATAGGACAATACTTAAAATCTGATTCAAAGTTCATAGCTAAAGCCACTTAAATCCTACCAGTTTCCTAAATCTTTGATCTTGCATCAAAATCTCTATATGTGCACATCCAGAGAATTGTTATGTTTTTACATTAGTTTTCTAAGCAAATGTTATTCTTACGTTCTCGATTTCTTATATGTTTTATTTCAAAATGGGGTCCTTTTGTTTTTGCTTTTTTGTAATTTTAGTATTAATTTACATTACCCTAGCCATACGAGTACGATTTACCTCCTTTCTGGATTAATTTTTACCTTACATTTATTTTCGTGTAGAATTTAATATAATACTAGTTTCATGCAAGTAGCATATTGTATCGTATACCTGCTGTAGTAAGCAAATAGATAAAACAATATTTTCATATACGAACGATAAAAACATAATAAACAGACTAACTCTTATTAAAATAAAACAATTAATGACAAAAATAAAAAAATAAAAAAAATATGAACATTGTACGTCAGAAAGGAGTATAGGGGACAAGTAAAAGAAAAAAAAAAAAGAGAAATTTAAAATAAACCACCGAGGTTTTTATTACTCAATGAGAGACACAGCCCTTACAAAAATCACATGAGCAACATTTTTGGCCCTTCCCTCTCTCTCTCCCTTTCCGAGCACAAGTCAAAGAAACTGCTTTAACTTCTCCAACAATCCCACTGGGGCTCTTCCCAAGCCGCAGAGCCTGCAAACGACAAGTATAATCGTCGTGGGCCGATGATAGCTCGGAGTTTTCAACGGCAGCAGACGAATCAACAGCATTGTATAATCTACTAGTCAGGCCACTAAAAGATACAACATAAAAAATGTACAAATAGTTAATTATTTCAATAACAAGACGGCTCCCTCAAGGTGGTATTCGACTGTACCATTGAACAGAACGTCGACTACCACCACCAGGATTGTATCAGGATACGGATAAGATTTCATGGGGATCGGCGACGCATTAAGAAGGCTCCGTCGTGACGGTTCCCGAACCAAGGCCAGGATAATTTGATAATTTTAAATGAACTGAATTCAACAGTTTAAAGATTTATATCACTTTCCCTGCAAAATTTCGAGACATTATTGATTTTACATGACACTTCCTAACACGTATTCTTATGGCGGAGCTTTCATACGCGATAAAAAGAACCCAATATCTCGAATTAATCAACGGTTCCCGTAATAAAAAAGCACAAATCTTGGAGAAAAAAAACCTCAGCTTTCAGATGGTAAGTTAAAATATGTTAGTTTCCGTTAAAAATTTTGAGATATTTTATTGAAAATTGATCGAGTCATTGTCTTTCCACAGCCTATGATTTCCTTGCCCCAGTGATGCCAATCACCTGAGTTTGCGAGAAAATTTTTGACCTACGACGTAGATTGGTATCTCTGCACGAGGGAGCCTCCGTAACGGGCTACTCAGGCAGGCACAAAGGCCTTATTGGGCTGAAAAGCGCATGAGTCACATCTCTAGCTAAAGAGAAAAAAACAACAGCGATGGATTTATCTTACTTCAAGAAAGTAAAACACAATAGCAAAATAAGCTTACCATGATCCTCGTAGAAAACGAGCACCAAGACTGTAGGACCCTTGATCACAACGATGCTCGCACCATGCGGCCGCCCAGTAACAGGCACTCGACGGCATGCGTATAAATACATGACCTGCAGTCAAAACAACTTGCCGTAAGAAAAACGAAGCACATACAAAAGGAGAAAATATACATACATAGACACCTATACAGCACTAATATATTGTTCTTACATTCCGACAGTTCTAGACGGCACATACGAGTTGCTTGCATGAAGTACACTTCTCGAGTATTCTGCACTGACCACCACGATGAGAAAGAAACATCGTCGTTGCGCGAGTGTATAAAAGGTCGATTGAGAAAACTGCGACAAACACTGGAGCCACTGGCTAAAGACACAGTCACCCGATATCGTGCAAAATTAAAAAAAAAGCAAGGTCCGAAGAGCACAAAACAAAATCGGAGAAAATACTGTTGGAGCAGCGACGCCAAGAAAGGAATCAGCTCCGAAAATATATCCATATGACATCACATTCCTTATACCTTATCATACGGGAGACAAAAGAAAAAGAAGGTACAAAAATCTACGGCTGGAAAATCGTATTATAACGCAGAAAGACCGGGTCACAGTATAGGACTTCGAAGTCCACGGCCATAAAATTGGCCGTACTTCGAAGCTCGTCTCTGCCAGGGCATAAATGAGAACCGGAAGAGTGAATCATCGCTTAACTGCTAGAGAAACACCAGATTTCCAAAGCATGCTTTTTATACATATACATATTTATCATCATCCGAAGGCTCAGACATCGCTATTATGACACCACTGGTGTATTTAGCCATGCGGTAGTGCAATGTATGTTACGGTAATAAAAAAATTTATTTTAATTACTAGTGAGGTAGGATCAGTGGAGTATTAGGAAAGGCTCCATTCCCACTTGCGAAAAAACCCTTTATTAATTAAATCAAAGAATTAATTTTCCCCCAAGTGGGAATCGGACCCCGACCATCAAGGTCTGCAGGCAGACGCGCTACCAACAGAGCCATCACCTTTCCCCAAAGTATGCTATTAACGCATGCTTGCACATAGTTATGAGTAATACACCGTATGAACAAACTGATCCTACACATATATATTAAGAAAATTTATTATATATATAAGAAAACTAATGCAAAACAAAAGAAAATGTACTACAGTAATAACTAGGACGATTAACAAAAAAGGTTTCGAAAACTTTTGTTTTTTCAAAGAGGAAAGTAATCATATATATATACTATATATAAGAATATATACTAGTGGAGCTTCGCCCCCCTGCGCGCTCCGCACGCCAACCCCCAAATTTAAATATTCATATTCTTATGTCTGAAAAATGAATGAAAAAGTGTATTTTTTAATACACATATATGGGTCATTCCGGTAAAACTTGCACTATTGGTGTCCTGGTCTCGTGCGCAGAATTAAGAGTGAAACAAGTAACCCCATGGGAGCCAAAGTATGTGTAGTGATGGTGCCCAACTGTTTCACGCTATAAGACCTGATTTTAAAGTATACATTTTGATCTGCAGATCATTTAAGGGTGGAAAAGTCAGATCCGTAACCTGTCCATATCGAAAATCACGCTATAAAACGTGATGGCGAGCAAAAATAAGCCAATTCAACACTCTCTTGGTGAACATACCTAAAACTATAGACCTTTATCTTAAAGTTTTCATTGGTTTTGGACCATCATTCAAGAAACTCTGTCGTCACGAGCCGTTTA
>JAPYYV010004632.1:0-19831 GCA_030522625.1 Copidosoma aretas
CTCTCGTGCCGTTCACGAAAGTCATCTCCGGCTAAAGGCGTCTCTGGTGAGGGACTGTTGGTGCTACATTTTTTTCCGCGTATGAAAGCCGGTGGTGTTTGTTTTCATCCTCTCGCTGTCTGTTAATGGTTGGTCGGTTGGGCGGCGGTGTGTTTTCCCGCTTGTTCGCCGACTACTCTAATCGTCGGGTTCTTGGGGTTCTTTTTTTGCGAGTAAGTATGATGGAATTCGTTTTTTTTTTTTTTTTTTTTTTTTTTTTTTTTTTTTTTTTTTTGGGGTTTTTTTTTTTTTTTTTTTTTTTTTTTATTTAAGGAACGAAAAATGTGTATAAGGCTGTGTGGGCGTTGGAAGGTATATTTTTTCTTTTTAATAGGTCAGTTGTATTTTGTTGGTCGTTGATAGAGGTTTGTATTATTTTTTTTTCCGGTTATAGTTCAGGAGACCGAAGGAGAAAGCGAGAGAGGGGGACGCGTATGAGAGAGAGAGAGAGAGAGACGCGCGCGCTATTCTACCGAGAGAGTCAGCAGAGTATATGCTCGCGCTCTGTTGCCATAGCCGTAAGGCACAACGGTCATACAGACAAATACTCCGGCTTATACATTCATCTTTGCACGTTGCAGGCTCGATCGCCAGTCATCAGTATTAAGTTGTGCTAGAAGGAAAAATATTAAACATGAGCAAGTCCAAGGATTCCGCATCCACTGAGGCCGAGACCGAGGAGGAGTACAGCGTGGAGAAAGTTCTTGACAGGAGGGTCGTCAAGGGCGGCAAGGTGAGTCGTCCCGCTCTTTTTCACCTAACCTATTCCTTGCGGCTCGACACCGATTCTGCGTCAAATTTTTGAATATGGGGTAATCCAAGACCTCCGAAAGATTTTCTCGTGCAATTGCCGATGTTTATATCTTTGTCGTCGTAGTTGTCGTGAGTAGTGTTAATTTTTTGCATCAACTGTTGCAGATCGAGTACTTCCTGAAATGGAAGGGATACTCGAACGAAGAGAACACATGGGAGCCGGAAGAGAACCTGGACTGTCCCGACTTGATCGCCGCGTTCGAGGACCAGCGCAAAAAGAAAGAGGCTGCGGCCAGTAGCAAGAGCAAAGTCGAAGAAAAAGAGCAGAAAAAAAGGAAAAGTTCCAGCACACCCACGCCAACACAGCCCAAGAAGAAGATAGTGGAAGACAAGAAACCTGAAGGTGAGGAAGTTGTTCTGTTTCAAGAAAATATTTCTTTGTTACCTAAAAAAAAATGTTTCGTTAAAAAAGTTTGTCCATGAATGAGTGTTAGTTTGTAACTGTTATTATTATTATTATTATTTTTTTTTTAATGTCAACAGGCTTTGATAGAAACTTGGAACCCGAGCGCATCATTGGAGCGACCGATTCCAGTGGAGAGCTCATGTTCCTCATGAAATGGAAGGGAACGGACGATGCAGATCTGGTTCAAGCACGAATTGCCAACGAAAAATGCCCGCAGATAGTCATCAGGTTCTACGAAGAGAGATTGACGTGGCACAGTCCAAGTCAGGATGAAGAAGGAGTAAAACCTGATCCTGAGTAGCCACACCAACTTCACAACTTTGCTGTCTTCAAATAATGTCACTCGTGTAAACAACCTAATTTTGATTACATTTTTTCTTTTACTATTAACGTAACATAACGTACTGTGCCACCGACCAAATATTTTTAATAAAAAAACTATGTAGTATAAAAAAAAATGAAAAAATATAGACTTAACTTTACACAAACCATCTTGGTGTCATTAAACTTGCGTAGATATATATCATGTCCTTTCGAAATTTATCAGTCTTCACTGGCATTTGTAGTTATGTTATAAGTAAATAGGGACACTCGTTTTTACATACCTGTGAACTCAGTGTATAATATAAAAATGAACGTGAAAAACTAACTAGACGATAAATACTTTGTCTACAAGTGAATTTTTATATCAGACCTATGTCGTGTATGTTTTTGTAAGTCTCGATAGTGGTTAAAATTGAAAGATTGTGTATCTGTAATCTTGATAGCAGAAACAATACATAAAAAATTCGTTTACTTTCTTTAAAAATATGTGTTTATGATAAAATAGAAATACATGTAAGTATTGCGTATTTTGAAATTCAAAAGTTTTTGTTTCAAAATTACTTCTTAACTTCTAATTTTAAGTATTCTGACGTATTGCGTAAACTAATTTTCTGAAACAGCTTGATATCATTGAAAATCTTTGTATGGATACAATGTGTAAATTCTTATTTTTTATAGATTAGAATAAAAAAATGAATTGAATTTGAGTTTTAATTTTTTTAATTCCACGTAAATACGGAATGGAAATCTCGTTTGCAAGTTGTTACTATGACGTAGCAATCGCTTTTACAGGTGATGCAAAAATTATTTTAAAAAGTACTGGGAAAGAAAAAGTAAATCTTCAAAAAAGTAAAACTAATCCACGGGATATTTTTTAAAATATAATAAAAATCAATCTTTAATGTATGTATGTATGTATATACAAAAAAAATAAGTTTATTTTTTCCTCTTCATAAGTTTCTGTTTTGAAAAGTTCTTTTTATTCCCCTTGAAATTCTTGAACGGCTTCTTTTGCTTTTTACCACGAAAACCAGCAAGCCTTTGATTCCTCTCCGATTCCCAGTCAAGTTGTTTAACACTGGCACCATCTCGATCACTAAACGATTTGCTAGCTCCATGTTTGAACTTTGTCTTCCCTTGACTCTCTAACATCTCCGCAAATTCTTCTGCAGATACGAATGGATTTTCATCGGAGATCTTAAATTTCTTGTTTATACTGCTACCCTTGTTCTGTTTCCTCTTTTTAGATGATTTTTTCGAGCCCACGTCGTCATCTTCATCGTTGAACTCTATATCGCTCATGTCGTCATCAAGGTCATCCAAATCCATATCATCTAGGTCTTCGAATTCCCCGTCTTCCTCATCGTCAACCTCGCCCACTTCCATGTCGCTATTTTCCAGGTCCTCGTCGGATATCTCTGCATCTTCATCATCCAGCTCGTCGTCACCTTCTTCCCCTGCGTCGTTTGACACTGCAAATAAAATTCGTTGGATGTGTCAGACATCATACAATTATTAATAAACAAAAATAATGTACCCAACACGCTTACCCTTCGATTTCTTTGGCTTTCTGTTAATGTCGCCTGCAACATCAAAATCGTCAATATCTTCCAATTTCTTACTTTTACCCAGCTGATCCAACATATCATTGAACTCTTCACTGTTGACGCTCTCATTATCGTCTTCTTCTTGTTTACTCTTGATTTCCCCACGTTTTTGCATGTACTGATAAAGAAACAGTTCATCGACTGGTATCCGATCTTGCCTTTCAGCAATATATGCTGGACTGTCGACGGGTATTAATCGAACGCCTTTGGGAGCGTATCCTGTTCTCTGAGCTAGCGGGTCGTTCTTTCTATACACCTTTTTACTTTCGAGTTTTTTCGGATTTTTAAAGACGTAACGGTCAAGGAAACGAATCAGACTTAAATCCTCTAGTGGATCTCCAGTGTACTCAATAGGCTTACCTTTACAAGAAAAACAATCGTTCAGTTTTAAGATAATAGTATTATATGTAGATATTAGTTATTTTAGTCATTCAAATTACCTGCTATGATTGTGCTGGCAAATAAAGAAACACTGGGATGAAAATATCTTGCTAAAGCTCCTAATTCAGAGTAGAAATTTAAATTAGCTCCGCTGCGTAGTGGGTTCCTATTAAAGGGATCATAAAATGTAGCTTCGAATTCATGTTTCACTTCAACTACGGGCTTGACATCTTCATCCTCTTTAATTTCTACGTCCACAGGGGTTGATACAACATTAGATAATACTAATGTATTACCTTTCGTTTTTTTTTTCATCTTTTTTTCTTCTATGGTGGTTTCATCGATCGTTGAGCTTAAATCTATTTCAGTGTCATTACTTTTGATGGTAGCTACAGACCTGGTCAAAATCTTATTTGTGAATTTTCTTGACTTCAACACTTGCGATGTTGTGTATAGAGTAGCACATATCATGTTGGCAGGGAAACCAAAAGATGCTTGAAGAATCCTTTTGATAAATGCATGCAATCTCAATATGCTCTGATCATTACGTAGAACTCTGTAAAATAAATTCAAGAAAACAGCTCTTTTGTTGGCTATGCCAATTTGAGGATCGATAAGTTTCCTGTAAAATGCCATGTAAAATCTATCGGACTGTTTTGGATCTTTTCCAACAACCTGAAACGAAATATTACTTAAACTAAATTTTTTTTGTCACAAGATTATGTCGAATTAATTACAAGGTCTTGGCTTACCTGAAACAATAAGCTCAAGGCATTCAGTGATACATTGAAAGTCCCAAGGTGTACAACCTTATATACGGAATCTATGTGATCACTTAACTTAATAGTATTAACGTCTGCAAACCTATAAGCTCTGTTCACGCCAGCTAAAATTGCAGCCATCATTCTGCTGTCAGGCTCTCCTTTTTTCAAGCAAGCTTTGAAAAAGGCAAAATATAAATCGATTAGCGTCGTTGCGACCTGTATGTCTTCCTTCGTCAAAAGAAATTGTGTTAGTAAGCAGATGGCAAAATACTGAGCCCTTGGAGAAATATTCGTCCTGAACAATAATTTTTCCACTTCTTTGAGAACAACAATTTTCATTAAGGGATGCTCGTGAAGCAACTTTGTCAAGCAGAATACGGCTTTCGAAGCTACTTTACTACTCGGATCACCAACTTTGTTTATAAGAAAGGAAAGAAGATTCTGCTCCTGCTCTGGGTTACCCATTAGCAGGTCATTCATTACTGTGACGGCTTTTTCTCTATTCAGGTCTACTGTATCATTGGCGATTTTTGACAAAGAATTAACAAAAGTGTTGTAAATTTCCTTTAGCTGGTCTTCAAAGTACCAAAAGCCCAATATTTTATTTCTCGACAAGCCTGGTTCATCACTGTCCAACATACTCAGATCCTGATCCTCAAACTTTACCAGTTTGTGCTGCGGATGAAGTAGATCACACAGAAACAGGTCCTTCAGATCTGTAATGATCTTGCTGCACTGATTGTGTTTGGCCACCTTAACTTGAGAAATCAATGTGTTCAGATGATTCAAATTGTGCTTTGGACTATCTTGAACTAAAACAATGCCAGCAGCAACTCTGTCAGACATTGTTCCTTTAGACAATGCTGTTTTCATCCAAAAGTAATCCGAGTTCTTAGTTTTAGACTGTTTCAAATGGTAAGCTGCACTTTCAGAGTCTAAACATTTCTTTGCCTCTTCTTTCAAATTGATGACATCCATGTCACTTTTATTTTGTTTTTTTGGAGCGTCGGCTTTTGGAAACTCCTCGTACCATTTTTTAAACTTTGGTCGAGGACCATCTTCAAAATCCATGTGACTCATCTGAAAAAACATAAGTGTTGTAGGATATGTATTTATCATGATAGTTAAGCTTGAATTTATTGTTTATCGCGAACAAATATTGTTGGAAAAATTAAGAATCGAAGCTGACCAAACAAATTAATTGATTTACTTTGTTTACACACCTTGACAATAATATTTGTGTAGGTTAGGTGTAGTGTGGGTGTTTTAATATCGTAAATGATGATTTTCACGCTGTCTCACTGATACAAAAATCATTGTAACAGGACTATTTGCAAGCATTAAATTTTCAAATGTCTTGTTGTCTTGCAATTACATTATTAAAAAAAAAACATTGAATAAAACCAACCTTGCTGTCAAGTGTGATGTATACACATGGATATTTCTCCAAAAAAGCTCAAGCTGACTCTAGCTAAGCAGACACTGCCAGACAGTGACCAGTGACACAGTGTGCTCTGAATGCTCTCCGTATTCGCTGTGTCACACAGCCTGTGTGTACTGTGTAGCAATATGAAACAGCGTCAGTGAAGCGTCACCTACAGGAGAAGAAACGGCGGCGGTGCTGGATAACACGAGTACTTACATGGCCTCTTATGGGCTGCGAACTGTGATAATTATTTTTTGCAATTTTAATGCATCTTTGACGTCTTAAATAAGGCTTTTCGGTGTTGATGATTTGTTTTGGACATGAAAACAATTTTTTTCCAGACCGTGAAAAAAAAAATTGAGGGTGTAAAAAAAAATTGTTGTCATGTTTGGTACAAACTATCGAGACCGAAAACCCTTATTTTAGGTGTCGAAGATGCAGTAAAATTGCCAATTTGAGCCCATGAGTGCGAGTCAGAGGTTCGACGTACTTTCTTCTCTCTCGCTCTTACAGATTTCAATGGGTTGCGCGCTGGTCTTTCCTGCACATGGGAGATGGGACCATTAAGTACTCAGTGGAATTCTGCTGCCAAGGCTTGAGTGTGCCAACTTGCCAAGCGAAATAGAAAAGTGCGCAATAGCTCTGATTGGCTCTTTCTATTGCGCGGCTCTATTTCGCTCCATGAGACCAGTCAGTATGGGACTGAGCCCTTACTCTTCTATGTATGGCATTTTATCAAGATCTTATTATCCTAATGAAAACTAGTATTTTTGAAAATTATCATAGAAATTAAGCAAGGCACGATGCAATTTATTTTGCACGCAGCAGATCTACTATGAGCATGAAAAAAGGTGATTTACAAAAAGGTATGTACATGCTTTTTAAAATAATCAATTTCAACATATTAAATATATCGTCATTTATTACACTTCGTACATAAACGCATATAAAAAAATAACAAGGTCCGCTTGTAACGACATCAACGCGCTTGAAATATCTCCTATCAATGGAAGAACCCTCAGTCTCCACTTTGCACGGATTTTCTTTTCTTCTTGCTAGGAACACAGGATGTGTTCATACTGAGCCTCTTGCTCTTCACTTTTTCTACTTTTTCTTTTTCCAGCGAGTCTTCAATTTCCATTGGCTGGCTTGTTCCATTTTGTACAATGCCATCGTCGTTACAATTTGCGTTTTCTTTTTCCTTTTTCCTTCTTTTGTCTTTTTTACTCGAACTATTTACTTCTTCAGAGTGACTGTTATTGTGACCCTCTGATTGGCCATTCATGTGGATATCACCTCCTGCATTTTCAGATTCTGACTTCTGTATTCCATTTTGATGTTTTGCTTTTTTGGATGATTTCGGTTCATTCTTACAACTGAAAATAAGACAAATTTTATTAGTTTGACATATTTCTTCGTGCAACAATTTTTTTTCTAATTTTCGTGAGTTATATAGTACATTCATCTTTGCTTGCCAGTACGTTCATAAAATAAAAAAATCCATACGTTGCAAAAAATAATAATTTTTCAACTTACACAATGGGAGCACCAATACGCTGAGCCAGTTTATTATAAGCAGTCTTGGCATCCTTGGCCAATGAAACTTTTGCTCTGTAGCATGCCATTGCCTTTCCAACTTCTGTCCAGTCCCATACTTCTGGCACATGTTTAGGATGGATCGCAAATAGTAGTATCAGAAGATGACAAACGTATTTTTGTTTAATTTCTTTGCCTACATCAGAAGTTGACTCTTCGTTTTTTTCGTTTTCTTCTTTAACTGGTTCGTTTGATTTGAAAAGTTCTATACTTTTCTGACATAAATTTTTCTCCAGTTTGAGCCTTTTGTGTCTATACTCTTCTGAGTTCATTATTTTGTTATTGTAAAACGTTTTGAGGAAATCAAGAGCTTGGCCTCTTCTGTACGACCTAATATTTTCGTCAAAAGCAAAATTCACCTGAAATAAAATCAACAGGATTAATTTTTTGTAGTGCGTATCAATTAACCGTGTTAAAAATGTATCATGTAATTTACAAGAAGCGGCGCAAGTTTCCAAGTTCCAACCCAGTTTAGTTGTAGCAGTCTTTTGAAAAAAATTGGCTGAATTATGCAACTTCTCTTTTCGAAAAACGACGTCAAATATTGCATAAATATTTGAATGAACGCTTTGGTCGAACAGTTGGCTAGCTGCGAGCACCTAATCAAAAATACACAGCAATCCGCCAACTTGTCGCCCATTTCTTTACTGACACTGGCCGTCAATTTACTCTCTTGTATCATTACTTGCAAAATGGTGATTAGGACATTCTCGTCAACACCCTCGACGCTTTCAAACTTTTTCGTAGCCGCCAGTTTCTTCATGCAAGCTCTAACTCTGTTCTGCAGGGGTTTCTGGTGAGGATCTTTGATGCAGAACTCTAGTAGCTGAAAAACTGGCACCAGCATGTCCAACGCGAGGGTCATGGAAGGACCGGACTCCATATATATTTCCAGCAGGTCCATCACCCTGATTTTGTAGTGCATGAGCACCTGATCGCTTTCCTTCTGCTTTTTCGAGCTGGATTTACGGGTCCGCTTGACCATTTTGAAAGCCGCAGCCAGCTGCGCGTCGAGGCGCTTACCCTCTGCTTCGTCTATGTTGTCGACGTCGATGTCATTTTCCTCGGTCTGCGCCGCATCGTTAAACAGAATTTTCTGGATCGACATGCGCAACAAGTCCGTGGTAGTCTCGTCCTCGGAACCTGATTCTTCGATGTCCGAGTCGCTTTCCGCTTCTGTGGTCTCGTCATCCTTTTCGTCTTCGTCCTCTTCGTCTTCTTCTTCGTCATCGTTATCGTTATCGTTGTCGCTCTTGTCTTCCTCATCACTCGAGCCACTTTTGAAGTATTCATCCTCTTTCGACACCAAAGGATTTTTATTGGGGTCTAATGTGTCCAAGATACTGTGCACAGCAACAGACGTTAAGTGAGGACAAATGTGAGGAAAGACGCACCCTACCAGCGAACGCAACAGATGGCTCTTTCTCGAAAGCAGTAGCAGCAACAAGTCGACGACAACCTCGACCCAAGCCGGTTCATCACTCTCTTCATTATCACGCTTACTATTTGTTTTGTCTTTCATTTGTAAATGTTCGAAACTACTGCAGATATCGTCGATGGCTTCCTTAGCCATTTTAGGCTCGAAGAACAGATGCAATCCCATATGAAGGTTTATCGTATGGAAGACGGCATTGATTTTTTCTGTACTCTTTGCGTCTTTTTCTAGTTTTTTGTTGAGCTGAAGCATTTTTTCCCATGCTTCTTCGCCTTTTTCCTTCAGTGGCTTTCGTAATTTTAATTCTTTTTGCTTAAAAATAGCTTCATCGATGTAACTTATTAAGGATTTTAGAACGTTTGTCAAATCATCGAGTTTCGGGAATTTGTGATCCAGCGCGCGGTAGAAGCATTCCTTGAATTGATCTGAAATATTCACGAATCCTTATATAATCATTGATTTAGTTCAACCTGGCGAGCTAATAATCTACTTACTGAGTAAATCTTGCTCGACATTCGTTTCACACAGGCCAAGATTAAATAAGAATGTTAACTGCTCTAATCTCCAGTCATGGTTGTTTATCATTTCTGGGTGATTCATTAATCTAAAAATGATTTGTATAAAGATTATAAAAAATATCGATATCATCGATCATCAAAAATGTATCTCTAACTTACTTGACGCTAAAAATTTGCACAGCATAAATTCTTTCTTCAAATCTCCAGGACTCTGGTTCACAATTTGGTTTTTCTTTGAATTTAGTATTTGCAGCTATTTCTCTGAACAAGCTCGAAAGTTCTTCAATACCGCTTGCATTCAGCTCATACATGAGCATTTGGAAAACTTTCGTGCCAGTCAGTTTTTCTATCATGAGATCTCCAGGAAATAAAATCAACCTCTTTATGATTTTCATGCGTAAATTGGATTCCTCATCCTTGTCTATTAATGAATTTTGTACTTGAAATTCAAAATCTTGATTGAATACCTTGACAAAGAGTGTCAAAGCTTTTTGAAAGTCTGTTGCTATTTCGTCATTTTTAATTGGATTAGTTTTAAATCGTTTTAGAAAATATTTTAAAAAGTTTGTCGATAGCAGACATGGAAAAAAAGATTTAGCAGCAGTTTTGAGATGTTTCTTTCTTTCTGTGGATTCCGTATTTTGCAAATTTTCAATATACTTTCCATGGTTTTCAATGAGTAAATTAAACAGCTCCACAGCCATGTATTTTTCAGTTTTTATGAGTTTATGAGTCTGAGAATCGAAACACTCATCAATAGCTTCCCAAAATTTAATAACTAATTCTGGTTTACCTTTGGATATCAATGTTTGACAAAATAATTGATGAACTGGATGTTTTTGGTATACAGTTCTGGGAGTTTTCTGTAAAAAATGTTTTCCATCATCATTAGATATTTTGAACTGCCACGAAAAATATGTTTGTGATAAGAAAAATTAATTACCATCAATATTTTTGCTATTTCTTTTACAGTTTCTTTACAGACAACTTTAACGGAGCCAAAAGTGTTTTTTAGAATTTTCTTGTCAATAACGTCAGAGAACGTGTTCAAAACTATGAGCAACAGATGAAATGAGTCTAGATTCTGCTCTGATAAAGGTTTGCAAGTTTCTGGCTCCAATAAAGGCCACAGAGCAGTAATTGTATCATTATCATCAAGCTGTTTCAAAAAATTCTGGATGAATGATATAGACTCAAAGTATAAATAATCCTTCTGCTTTCCATTTTGTATCAAACACTCAATAACTTTTTTCTGTTCCTCGATTGAACATGATTTTAGAACTTTGGAGCGAATCAAAGCCCCGCAAGCCAAAACACGCCCATGACACACATCAGCATGTTCCTAAATAAAAACAGTAATACTTATTAAACGATCTTTAAATTTAATGAAACTTCAAGGTCAGTTTTTGTATGATTTTCACCCCTTTGCTGCTGCTGCCAGTTGCTGTTAATTCTTTGCCGATGGCACTAAAAATTTGGTCTACCGTGATAACGGGATTCATTTTCAAGAGTACAGTCAAGGTGGCATAGAAGCCTTTCCTTGCATGGACCTTTGAAGACCCCAAGCCTCGGACCATCCTGTTGAGAGCATAATAGAATTCCTTGCTCTCTTCATTGTCTTTCTGAATAAAATGAAAAATAAAAATATCGTCAGTTGAATTTACAAAAATCTACAAAATAAATAATTTACAGTTAGACATACATATACCACAGCCCAACTCGCGAATACTCAAACAAACACACTTGTGATGGAAGAAAAATTAAGTTTCTTTATTCTGCCGTTCATGCACTCAATGAAAAATCAAACAATAAATCCCGTAACAATAAACACAACGCAAAAATTGAAGAAAAAAAAAGGTGCAAACATGTGCGCCACGAATCTTTGAGGTTACAGCGGCTTTGAACACACCAATCATACCTGTATTTCTCTTGACAGCTGCTCTATCAGCTTAACTCCGCCGTCGATTCTGGAGTTTTTGTTCACGTGCAACAATTTGGAAAAGCAGTCTAGCGTTTCTGCAGCCATTTTTCGCCTAAATTTCGTTTATTAAGATGTGCATGAAAGGATTATTATTAGCATAGCATAAAGAGATACAAAAATGCTGCACTCTATTACTGAGGTTGGGTTTGGGTCGCCAAACCGTTTAGAGTGCGTTCGATTTACATCGTTCGTTCGCGTATCGTTCGCTCGTACGGCGTACGCGAGAGTTTTAGATCACCTATAGCTGCCTATAGGACGAGATAGGATCATATTATCATATATGATGAGATAGTATAGTCATAAAAGGGTTTTTTATAAATCTTGGGGATTTGATGAAAATTCAAGGAAAGTAGTGAAAAGAGTAAGTAAATAATTAATAGTAATATAATAATACTTTGAGTCAATGAAACGAATGAAACGAACGAACCGGACGAACAAACGCTGATAATCGAACGTGCCCAATTTATAAAATGGCCCCCCAGAGATTCGGCCGATTCGGGTGTCGACGGTGTGTCGTGTTGCGTGTGCTACGTCAACGTCAGCTACTTAGCTTTTTTCAATTTTCAATGCGTGTTCAAGGCGTTCGTGTGTGCTCCCACAGTCCCACAGTGCCATTTTTTCTCTGAGTGATTAGTAGTACCAAATACTAAGTACTTTAGAATTTTAAAAGTCCTCAAAATAAGTATATCAGCAATGGATTCTCATCCTGACTGTACTCCATATAAAGGTAGGTCTTGTTTACACTTTTTTTTTATAATTTCATAAAAACAAAAAAATGGGTACCTTCACGCAAGCGTTGTTTGGTGTTGCAGTATCTCTTGTAGAGAGGAACATTGCACCGCAGGGTGTTGAACTTGTTAATCCAAAATCAATAGTCAAGAAAGCCCCAAATGATTTGGTAGAACTTGTAATGGAAATTCAAAAGGTGACGGCTATACCTATAACTTTTTTCACAGTGGTAGCAATATCAAGTTATTCAAATAAAAAAAATGCTTGTATATTTTATTAGGCTGACAATTATGTCAAAGCAAATACTTGCAGTAAACTTCAAGTTATTGCAGAACAGATGAGGTTTCTACAGCAGCAGGCTGAAAGAGTATTATTGGAAGCCAAAGAGGAATTAAAAATGCACCATGCTGCTTGCAATTTTGTCAAACATCCAGGCAATGTTTATCATCTTTATCAGAGAGAATCTGGACAGACTTATTTTTCAATGCTAAGTCCACAGGTGAATTAAAAACTATTGAGAATATTTCATGTCTGTTATTCCCGACAATTTTTTTTTAAATCGAATTTTTAACTCAATTTATTCTACATGTTAATGATAGAAGGAGGAATATTAAAATTTGAGCACATATTTTATATCCACTTTATTAAATCCCAAAAATATCTTATTACAGGAATGGGGTAAGTCTGCCCCACAACAGACTTATAAAGGCTCGTTCAGACTAGAATATAATCATTCATGGACTCCACTGTCGAATGTTCACATCAAAGACCAAGAACTTGCTGTGCTTAATAGGATTTATCAAAATAATGACACTTCAAAAAATTTATCTTTAACAGAGTATATGAGCATAGACTCGAGTTGACAAAAGTGCAAGATCGAGTTTTTTGATGAATAAAATAGTTTGTAAATTTGATTCTGAATGGCAGTTCAAAAGTGTGAATACTTTGTTAATTGTAAACTATGTAAAATATACTTATTGTTTTCTCAATTCTAATTACATAATATTTTTGTTATCATATTGATGGATTATCATTATTTATATTTTTCTTAATGAAATTCGATATGAAATTGGTTTCTACAGCAAGGAATGCTTATTATTTGAACAAAATAGCAATTGGCATTTTATTAAAATTTATTTTATATTATTTAATAACAAAAGCTACTGTTTCGTGAGCTTGCACAAAACGCAGCGAAAAATATGGCAGACTTAAATTACGTTTCATTTTGTATTTTTGACAGATATTCTTTGTATGACAGGTGATTAAAAAAAATTCACTTTCTACGCGTCTGTTACCGATGATGGGTTGTATAGCTACATTTGGTGTGCATTAAAATGGTTTTTCGGTAATCTAATAATAGTTTTCAGTAGTTATTCTAAAAATCAAGTATATTTTATTTATTAACATCATTAAAATTATTTTTCTTGATCACTAGAAAATATTTCTCTTTAGCGTCAACAATCATCTCGTTCAAATGTAAACTTCATGGTAAGAAATAATAAAAATTTCACAAAATTTAAAATATTTGAAAACAGTGTACATTAGTTTTGTGCCGTTTCTTACGAAAATGTTGAATTCTATAAATTTAAGCAATTTTGTTGAGTTTATCATTTTTTGACCAACATAATATCCATTTTTTTTTGAGTTCTCGAATCATTGCACAATTAAAGAGCGTACGAATACATTTAATTGTAATAAAATTTGATTACTGAATAAATAGTTTAGGCAGTTTTCAATTGAATCAAACGTTGAAATGTACATATTTGACTGTATATTACAGATAAGGTAGCTAAACAAATGTACAACAAAATAACAAAAACAACAACAAAAACTACCTAAAGTCACTCATCATCTTGTTTAATCTTTTTTTAAGACGTCTAAAAATGCATTTGTAACTAGCTTGTCGTCCAAGGGATGTAAGACTTGCGAACTCTGTTTTCACGAGCGTCTCGTTTATGTCATGTGGTATTGACACGATGAGCTGAAAATGATAAGATTTTGTTGACTATCTGTATGGGTTAGGAACTATTTCAAAAATTGAACAGTGCAAATAATAGTGTGACCTACAATTCTTAGGTATCCTGAGAGGCTCAGTATCTTTAATCAAACACTCATGCGTTTGCCTATGGAACAAGTACTGTACAAGAAGTTGTTTATCCTCTCCAACGCAGGGGTCGTAGAATCCTGGCAGTTGACTCTACGGAACGAATTTTTCGTTAGTTTCAGGTATTAATTTTATTGATGATAGAAAAATGAAAAATAAATGTATTGTATTTTGACTAAAATTTACCTTAGAAGCATTGTGAAGCACCAGCTTGGAATCTTTCACGAGACACTGCAGAGGAATGGTCACGTCGATTATTTCGTCCCTCTGTCCTCCGACTGTATCCTCACTGCCGTTAGCGCGATCCTGCGGATAAACGAATCTGCCATAGAGTGATTTGCTGATGACGAGTCCCTTCTTGGTCTCTTCCTCTGCCCTAATCCGACTGAACGTAGCTTTCATAAGCTCAACAGCAGCTCTTGCTTCTTTCTGCTTCTCTTGCTTCAACCTTTTGTTCGACTCTTTCTGCTTATCCCGATCTCGCCGCTGTCGTTCTCGGACGATTGGATCGACAATAAAGTTCTTGAGCAATACCCAACTGACGAGTGGCGCGACTGTGGCGTAGAAAACTGGTGCCGGAAAGACTTCGTCGCTCAACCAGATCGGGAAGTTGTAACTTTGATAGGCGCGCCGCAGACGTATTCGTAAAGTCACACCTGTAGGAGAACCTACTTGAACCGTTGCTGAGACTGAGGTGTGTTTAGACAGTTTTTTCGTTGCACCATATTCCACTAGCCAACCGAACGTGCCAAGTCTGGAAATAAGTGGGTCATGAGTGTTGATTATCGATCGTCGAGAGTTTTTGAACCGCACTGTTGTGGTGCTACTGTGATTATTTGTGTAATTAAATATCCAGGATGTTGAATGTTTACTTTATAAGGAAAATAATATTTATAGTCAAATTGTGATAAAAGATTAACAATGTTTTTTTCAACGTTAAAGAACAAATTGTTTAAATCAGATTCTGCTTTTATTCACTTACTTTACATAGCCTTTGAGCTCCATTTTGCTTTCTTCTAGCTTTTGTGTGTAACTTAGACTAATGAATGACCTCAATAATGAAAATTCGATTGAAAGGGCAGTGTACGAATGGGGTGTACTCCTTACAATTGTAGTATTCATCCCACTTTGGATTCCAGCTCTGTACGTGATATTTCCAACAGTATGTGTATCCAATTGCATGGCCAAAGCTTTGGATGAAAACAAATACATTTAACATAAAAAAGACTAGGACAAGCTTAAAAAGTTCTTGTAAATAAACAGACATTTGACTCACTTCCAACAAAGCCCGGCCTGATCTCATTTGGCGTGAATTGTACTACTGTACCACCATTGAAAAATATCCTTTTTGTCAGTGTTCTGTATCCTCTCAGTGAAAACGTCGGTCCATTACCTGCTCCAACTTCAACTTCGAACCAGCCTTTTTGCGACACAAGTCGCCTAACCGAAAAATTAATTGTTCCTGAACCAACGCCATTTTTCATGCTTAGTTCTCCTCCGAGCACAGCAGTGTCTTTAACCGTGAGTGGTGCTTCAATTGATTGACTGAGTGACATTCCGCTGACTTCAACTGATGAAAATATGCTGTTTCTGAAAATAAAATAGTGATATTAAAACGCACCTCATGCAATAAATGAATAGAAAACGCCAGAAACACAGAAGATTTATCGAACCTATTGTTTTCGATCCTGTTGCAAGGAGCAATGAAAAATATTTTAAAATATTAAAATTATCATCAAGTAAATTAGTTTTTGTACGTATTGATTCTGCTTTAATTGAAAGATAGCTAACAGACTAGTTGTCCAAGTGTGATTTAATTCATGGTATGAAACATAAGAATATTTCTATTAATTCTCACCCTTCGTAAATATCATCATAATCATTTCCATATCTGCTGAATAGATCTGCGGCATTAATATTCACAGTAACACTGCCCTTTGGATTGGTGCGCAACAGTAGCTTTCTTTCTTCTTCTTCTTTGGCTAGTCTTTCATACTCTTCTGTTATTTCTTGGGGAGTTTTTCTGCGCACCATCACTTCCCATCCATCAGTCTCCAAGCCTTTGATACCCACGGAATCATAAATTGCCTTCTTGTGAGGGTCAGAAAGTACTGAGGAAGATACATTTTCATCAAAAATTTGAATGTCTTATTATCATTATACTTAAAAATCCCACCTTGATATGCCTTATTTGTTCTGTTAAACAGTATCTCTGCATCCTTTTTAAGAGCAAGGTCTGTGTGCTTATCAGGATGATAAAATCTGCTAAGTTTTTTGTATGCATTGCTGATCTCGTCTGGTTTTGCCTGTATTATTAAAAACAGTGTCACAGCATTTATTAGAAAATATTCAAATTCTCATTATTGATAATCTGAATTTTTAAAACAATGAAAAAGTATAAATTCTGTTTTTTTTTTTTTTTTTTTTTTTTTTTTTTTTTTTTTTTTTTTTTTTTTTTTTTTTTTTTTTTTTTTTTTCTTTTTTTTTTTACTTTTTTTTCTACTTCTTTTTATTTTATTTTTTTCTTTTTTTTTTTGTTTTAACCTCAACGACCCAACATGGATAACGTGCCAATGAATAAAAAAAATCGCATCACTGTAAAAAGATAATACTTGGGTTCTTAAAATTTACAGGAAACTCCAAGTATCCTTGATAGATGTTTGGCTAGCTGTTACGTCAGCCGAACAAAAAGATGAGGCCAAGGCGGAACAAATAAAGGGCACAAACAAAAATAAACAATAAGGGGGAGACGAGAACTAATTGTTCATACTGGAGTAGAACTAGCGAGGAAGAGCAGTAATAATTGAAGTCACGTGTAGTAAGGATGTATGGTGGATCGATATCATCATCATCACCATCATCGTCAGATAGAGAGCAAAGTCTTTTCGGAGCAGCAGCAGAGGCAAAGGAGGAGGGAAAACGAGCCACTTACGTCCCTGGAGATGTTGAGGAAGGTGTAATAGTCCTCCTCGAAGCGGGCGTCCTTTTCCTCCTCGTCCATGCTCCCCTTTTTCTCGGTGTCCTCGAGACCCGAGACGTGTTAACTGACTGTTAAGTTATACGAGAAGCACAGGCGCGCACACTAAGTACTTTTTCTCGTTTATATACAAACAATATTCCAGCACGTGCGTGGATGCCTGCAGTTGACCGGTATTATACTTGACTCTTTCGGGGCTTTCGGCTCGCTTGCTCGAAGAAGAGCTGCAGATGCCGCAGCGATTTGCACATCTAATCTGCAGATAATTCATGCAGAGCGAGAGAGAGGAGTGTGTGCAGGAATTGCACGGGATGGCGCTAACGAGGCCTTTTTCTGGCAAAAATCGGGACACTTTCACGCTGCATTTGTAAAGAGACTGAGTTTTTCCGTGCTGGTTATTTTAGAAAAAAAAAAAGTATATATATATATATATAACAAAAATATTGGTAAAAAGTATATTCCATACAGAACGCCGTGGTGATTGCATCGGAGACTGAAGCGATTTTTAAGTTTCAATCAACATATTTTTTGGAATCAACGAAGATCGTCCATTTTTTTTAGTCAGTAATACGAAAGACGTTCGATAAATCTTTTTTAAAAGAAGAGGACAACCAAAGGTTTGAAGACACAGAATCTTTCAATTCTAGGTGTTTGTGCAAATGTTAATCGAAAAAAAAAACAGTGAGTTGGAGAAACATGATGTTGCAAAGTTCTAGGCAAGATAGATCAAAGAGCGTGAAAAAAATCAAGCAGAGACTGTGAGCGAAGGAGTTCCATGAGCAAAATTAATATCGAAGTTTTGCACAAGTCGTAATTATTGTTGAGACAAAGTTATTGTAAAATGGGAGCTCGTGTCAGAAAGGGCCAAACCATTTAAAACCGATATTTTGGACATCTCTCGATCATTGTCCCACCGTTCATTCGTGTGGTTCTGCTGTGGTGTATAAATACTCGATCTGTATTTGCCAACTTATAACAATACATCGGTGGCATACAGTGAAGGAAATTCCGTAAAATCCTACATGTATATTGGTAGTGACACAAAAAAAGTTACAGTCGATTTTCTCTACTTTTTTAATTCAACTGATTTTTTCTCACAAAAGAGTATTATACTTTGAAAACAAGAATTGCACGATAGTTGAAAAAATATATGCGTTTGCCGCGTGCGAAATAATATGCATGATTTATATACGAATGTTGGGAGGGGGGGGGGGAAACATCAATAAACCTTTTCTTGTTTCGTCAGCAAATGGTTGCAGGGCGATTCAATTAATACGTATACTCTTACTGGCTCTGAGCGTGCAAATATTTCTCCCGGGGGTTTGACAAATCAGCCTAAAACATTTACGCGACACTCTTTTACAAGTGTGTAACACTGAAAGAAAGGCGAGCATGAACGGAGAAAAAGATCGTTCGCGTTGATCGCGAGTCTCTGTGCCCTACACTTGTAAGTATAAGTGACGAACGTCGAGTGCAAATTTGATCGAGCAGATTATATGATCGATTGTTTAATGATATATTGTGATGACAGAAGTAAACATTTTTTAGGTAAAACAGTTTTTCGACAACAGTTGTTGTTGTTTCAAGGAACAGTTGGAATAAATATCTATGTTATTGTTTTTATGTAGAATTTTTTGTAATCCAAATGCGTCAACATAACACGCTGAAACACAGTGTAATATAATCATCATTAATAATGATCGCAGTAAAAAAAAAAATAACAAAATCCCTCAAGTATCAACTGCACCATCAGATGTACTAAATTGAATAATTGTTTTCTAAAAAGACAACAGAGCGCAAGACATTTTATTTTTCCTGTTCAGAATTGTGCGATTTTACACAACTGATAGATGTATCTGTGGATTCTAAGTTTACTGTGATTACTAGATTATTTTAGCTAATTGTAATGCATTTTGTAAATAATTTTGATTGCAAATGTATATGGACTGAGCATGATATCGGTGCATCAGTTTCGATTATTTTCTTGTGTTAAAAAAAAAAAGAAAAAAAAAAAAAAAAAAAAAAAAAAAAAAAAAAAAAAAAAAAAAAAAAAAAAAAAAAAAAAAAATACAGCAGTCGTCTACTCTTTTAACAATGAACACAAAAAAAAGTACAACCGAACAACAACACCCACGTATAATCTCAATATGCTACAATATTACACAAACGACCATGATCAACTTCCCCATGGCATCATCATCCCCAAAAAGACAAAAGTCTCAACCCCGCCATCGCATGATATAACACACTATGCTACTGTACAGTACACGCAATGAGAAAGAAAAAAAAAGGAGCACGAGCAACGAATGAAAAGAAAAAAAAAAAAAAAAAAAAAAAAAGAAAGGCGAGAGGCCGCGCCCAATGCGCGCCCGTACGCCCGTTTCCCCCCGGCACACCCCCGCTTTCCCTCCCCGCGCCGGCCCTAATACGCGCCTTTACGCACGTTTAACGATGGAACAAATATTTTTTCATACCCCGCGGAGGCGGCTCTCGGGTATCGAGCTCTCGTTTTTCCCGTCCCGTGCGGCGCGTATTATCACGGCGTCGCCGGCCGGCCGAGCACGAGCGCATATACATGCACGCATAAGTAGTGTATAGGGTGGAAAAAAAGAAGAAAAAACCGACGGATTTACGAGCGGCCGCGTTCTCCTTTTTCCTTTCCTCGTTTTACGAGCGACCGAGGACTGAACGCGTACGTGTGCGTCCACGCATCGTACTTCTGCGCGCGTGC
>JAPYYV010004633.1:0-19239 GCA_030522625.1 Copidosoma aretas
CGCGAAAAGAAAAAAAAAAAACAGCGAAACAGATTCATTAGCGCCCAAGCGCATTAGTCCGACAGAGCTACCGCAGCAGCCCCAATCGGCGGCTTTATCAGTGCTTCCTCGAGGCAAGTGCGAGCGCGGAAAACCTCGGCGGCCGCACAGCACGGGCAGCTTCCAAGAAAGTGCAAGTATACCCGTACGTATGTAGCCTCCGGTTCAAGAACCGAGGTCCTGCCCGCGGAGGGGGTGTCCCTTATCGCCCGGGGCCGATAGTAAACGTCGGCTTTACGAGTACCGCCCGCCCCTCTCCGCGTGCGGGTATATATAAATGAGGTACACGGAACGGGGGAGAGCATTTGCACGTACGTATATGCACAGCCAATGGACGGTGCGTTGTTAGCGCGAACGGGACGATAGTACTGCTATAGTAGCGGGGGACCGCAACGCACGCGCGCGCGGGGAGAAGAGAAACAAAGGCGCTCTCGCGCGAGGTCTACCTGCAACGGCTCAATTTGTTTCGCCGGCGTTTGCCGTGAAGTCGCGCACGTCCGAGGGCGTTTTATCGCTCCGAGCGCGTTTTGAAACCCCATTTCCAATCGTTTTTCTCACGTCCGATGGCTGCGCACACGGTGCAGTGCTACTCGTACTTTTGCACAGGAGATGACACTTTGGCCTCGTTCGACGAATTAATGGATCTTTTCCGAGCTTGGTGCGACCACCGTACCCGCGCAAAGATTGGTACTTCAGAGTTGGCGATACGCGTGTGAGTACAACTCTCTGGATTGCGAAAGAGCGAAAAGTACAAGTCTGGACGATAGTGTACAAGGGACGGAAGATCCTGGTGCGTTGGCGCTGCAGGAAACAGCCGAGGGAAGGGGGTGTACCGAGGACGCGGCTCTCCTCTCGCTCGAAATCGCGTTGATTTTGCGCGCCACGGCAGTTGCCTATCTAATTACTTTGACCGTCCTTCTTTGGATCCGTTTTTTCAACAAATTCAACACTCAAGACGGACGATCCGTTCCACGATCTGTTGGACTTGCCTCGTTGCTCCCACGCACGAGACGGTTATTTCATTTTTCCCAGCAAACAAGGCAGTTTAGGGCGCGTTGTGCCCACTTGCACGCGTGAACTCTATACGCGCTCCGTATATACGCGGGAGAGGAGATGCACTGTGTCACTGGCGTTCGAGCGCAGTGAAAAAAAAAGTATCAAGCGGAATCGCGAATCTTCAACAACACCGCGACCGCGACGACGGCGTCGCGAGTTTCAAACTCAAATTTTATTACCATGACAGAGGATTTTATCGCTCGCCTCCGGATCGTAAATTTGGTTAAAGTGACGGCCGACCGTCGTGCACGCGTACGATTTTAAATGTGTTTTTGTTGGAAAATGGGGATAAAGTATGTATTCAATATCGCCAACGCGTTTTCCCGGTAAGCATGCAGAGTCGAAGCTCGAGTTGGCGAGATTTTCCGCGGCGATTAGCGTGTACATATTATATACCTTAGGCAAAAACTCGTACGCACGCGGCATCGTCGAAAAAAAAACAATGATCGCCGTGTCGTACTTATCCCCCGATGAAGACAGCTGGGAGAACTCCTAATCTGATAATAATTCGTACCTTCCCCGAGAGCAATCAATTATACACCCGAGCTCCTACCACGCGTATACAGCCGGTATAATGATAATAATATCGCCGTGCAGGCGAGCGCGTCGTAAATGATACGTTTTCGGGACGCGAGTGAGTTCCGAGAGCTGCTGACGATTCAATTCGCGGCCTCGCGATACCGCGATTTTTCTCCCGTAATCGTTGTTGCCATAGAGCCTGACGGCGGTGAGTCGGGCAATTTCAGGGCGAGAGGTATACTATCTCCCCTTGCACGTGCGGACGAAGATTGAAACGTTCGGGGATTAGGCAACTCTTTTGATCGATACCCATCAGGGTAGCCTTGACACGGAAAGACGCGCCCGTCGCGGCGACGAGATAACACGGGCTCTCGAGTACCAGGGATTGGGGAGACATCGGCGACGAGGTTGAAGATAGCATCAAGAGTGACACGTTATCTCTATCGTGTTGTACGGGGGCAGTCGAGGCCCGCGGTTCACGAGACTCTCTTGCGGGTTCCAGGAGAAAAACGCAAAGTGCATCCCCCCCCCCCCGCCACCCTAAAAACTAAAACGCCCCTAAATCCCTGAACTGCGAGCAAAAACGACCCCTCCTTCGAACTCCTTCTCGGGAGCCCCGTGCGCGCACGAGCACGCTATACGCACAATATACACGCGCGTACATACAACTGCACACACTACTCGCCGAGATTGAAACGTCTCGGGCTATTTGTTTTGACTGGTGCGCGCCGCCCCGCCCGGCTCGTCGCTCCCTCTGCTCCCCCTCGCACATACATGTACACGCACGGCGACGCCATCCACTCGCTGCTGCCACCCCCTTCCTTTCCACCTTTCCGCTGCAGGGTTTTTTCGGCGAGCGCCGCCCCCCACCGCGCTCGGCTCCGCCGAATCGGGAAAATACAGCGACGAGCCTCCCCACCCCCCGCCCGGGGCGGATTAGTCTGAGTGTTGCTGCAGCGAGCGTGCAGCGGCTCACTTATCGCGCGCCCGCGCGAGCAGGGAAAACTTTTGCCCCCCTCCCCCCGGGGGGATCCTTTTTCTTTTTTGTCCTCCATAGTGCCGAGCATCAAGATCATCACTATCGGCCATGCGCGCAACAACTGCAAATTTTTTTTTTGGGGGGGGGGGGCGATTCGGTCGATGTTATCCAAGTACACACCCAGATATCCGGAAAACTCCGGGCCGCGGATTGCATCGGGGAGACATGGAGGAGAGGGAGATCCGAGTCGTCGCGAAAGAAGCATTTTTCATCGCGACGTCGAGACGGGCGGGCATACCCGCGAGTTCTCGGAGGCGCTTTTCGATCATCGGCCGGCGAACTCCGGCTGTTGTCGCGGAGAAGTTGTAGGGCGCGCGATACTATTTTCTTTATTCCCCGAACGCGGGAACATTCGATCTCGTTTGCGAGAGAACGCCGCGGGCGCGAAAAGGTGCGAGTCGTGAATCTGCTGCAAGTATGTGGTGTAAGAAAACGGTGATGGTGCATCGTACGTGTGGCTGCGGTGTCGCCGAATAAGTACGAAGTCCGGAGCAAAGGTCCGCCCGCGGTCGATCGCCCGAAATACACTCCGCGAGCCAGCCCGGCGATTGAATCGGACGAATTCATTTTTCACCGCGCCAAGTATATCCCGATTGCACGGCGGGGCCCGAAATTAAAGGCCCCCCCCCCCCCCGAAAAACGCGCTCGTCCTGCCCGTAACCCAATGCACGTGGCCGCCGCCCCCGGGAGAATGAGAAACGCACGGAGTGGCGCGCACGGCTCGTACGTCCCTCTTAATTTTCCCGCGGCGCGTCAGACCTCCTCTTTAATTTGGTAGCCGCGCGCGCGCCTACTCATTTTCGACCTCTCGGGCCTTGGCTGCGCGAGGAGGAGGAGGAGGAAAGGCGTTTATGAAAAAAGGATGTACACATGGGGGGGGGGGGGGGCAGGGGGTAATCGGCGTTCCGCGAACGAGAACAAACAAGGATGCCCGATTGTGTGCTCTGCACAGCGGAGGAGAAAGTGCAGCGCGAGAGCCGCAGAGAGGAGGTGCGAACGCGTTGCTGCTGCTGCACCGAGCGATAAACGCCTGCACGATGCAGCTTTGCGTGCGCTGTCTGCGTTTACTTGTTTGGTGGATTTTTTTTCTTTTTTTTTTCAAAGGTCAGGCGTTCATGTGCGTATGGCATGACGAGGATGCGTGGCAGAAATATTTACCGTGCTTCCTTGGCTCTTTTCCGATTACATTCCATTGTTATTCGCACATACTTTTGGGGAATATAAATAAAAGTATTATATGTATGTACCGTGGCCTCGCAAGAGTGCTAATACTTGTACACGCGATTACGGTAAGTATTTCACGCGGTATTCCGAGTAAGTATCTTGAAAGCACGCGGGACGATAAGCGAAGGAAAACAGTTCGATGTACTATACTTACAATGTCTGACGCACACCCGCAGTTACTACTGAAGTATTAGTGTGGTGTAGTTGGTTAGCGTACATACATACATATCACTAATTAATCATCTATGTTTTCGTGGTAGAATACCAGATTCTGTTTGCTATTTTTTTTCAGTCAAGTAAATCGGCATACAAGGGGATACGTTCTGAAGTTGTTATGAACTGGAAACGATAGTAAAGCGCATTACGAGGCACAGTGACGACGAGTACGTCGGACAAGACAAGATAGTTTTGAAAAACCGGTAAAATACATGATTAAAATTTTCCCGACAAAACTAATTAGATCCACCGAATCAACGATCGACAGTCATTGTTACCCTGCGCAATGAGAAAGAGTTGCTATTCCAGGGACTATCTTATCGTTGCCTCCGCATTCAGGTTCGAAGCGAGGCAGCAAAAGTATAATAGTAGCGCGCACAACTGCCCCGACGCCGGGATCCAAGAAGAGGAGAGCCTGTAGATACTACTTAATGCCCGGCTCGTAAATAATTAGACGCGAGGGCCCGTTAACGCGCCGAGTGGGGGGGGGGGCGCTGTTTTAATTAAGCCCCGGACGATTGCGAGGGAGCGCCATACATTTGTATACACACCACACCGTACCGATAATCGCATCACCGGTGCGCCGGCCACTATCATCGCGGTTTTATTCGCGATTCGACGCTCGATGGGCCCCCACCGCGTACGGGCTGTGCCACCCCCCCCCTCCCTGACTGTATTAACAACCGGCGGCCGGTGCACGCGCGTACAGCGGAATGTTCGGGCGATATTTCAAACTTAAGCGGGTAATTTATTCGACGCGTGCGCGCGTGTGCGCTGTGCATGTACACGAGTGTAGATGTACACGAATGCGTTCGGTACAATCGTCGTCGCTGGGTAAGAATGCATACAACGATGCTGATTCACCACCATTTTACCACTAATACGGCAGCGGTGTTGGACTATTGTTGAAGAATTTCACGCAGATTATCGTTTACTTTTAGACATCGAGCACCTATATATACGTCTCCAATGATACAAGTGTCCAGGCTGGCTGTGCTAATAAACCCGAGCCAGTAATATACCGATATCATCTAGATTGAAAATCCGAGGGATCGCGACGCTGCGCGGGACGTAGATCAGTGTGTCCATACGACTGTATCCCCCGGAAGGTAATATTATAACGAAACGCGTGCGCGGTTACACGAGCATATTTTTCAATTACACGGTACACTGATAAAAGATCTACGTACATAGTACACACGTGTTTCCCTCCCCATTATTGTACGATTATTATCTCAAGCGTAGCAGCTGCTGCGGCGAGCCCCTTGCCCGAAGATCACGATCGCGCTAATTACTCTCTGTCCCGTACCCCCCCTGAGCGTGTATACAGATGCGGGAGGCGCGAAACGGAGGCCGAGCACCCACTGTACTATAAACACTGCAGGTACGTGGGGGCTATTAAAAGGCAGGGTCTTTACACCCGCTCCGCTCCGCGTGTTTGTATCGCGCAGCAGGTGCTGCCGAGCAATGCGAGGGGGTTAATTTCCGAGGCGCGAGTATAGTCCTGATGCTCGTTAGCGCTGAGCTTTGGAATTGAATTGAGAGCCTAGGCTGGACGATTTATGCAATTGTTCGTTGCTGGCGCAGTGGCGCGTTTTATACAATACACGTGACACCAACTTCCGAGCACCCATCGCGATCGCTGTATCTCTCGACACGGATGGATTTTTTGTTTCCCTGCTCTGCAGTACTTGTACACACAGTTCGAGGAAACCCATACACTGACGGATAGCAGTTTTGACAATTCGTGTAACATAATCAGAGGGGGGGAGTACAGGGATGATATTCGCAAACGCTTCGATTTGATGGCCACCGCAGGCGGATCGAAAGTACGGCGCACAAAAACGCGCGGAGAGCCGGAAAAGTTAATTTCAAGTGATCCCCCCCGAGTCGAGTGTGTTTACGCGTACGCGTAATAGTTGTATATTTATGCATACGTATACGCAGCTGTACGAGTGCAGGCGTCGAGCGTCGAGCGAAGGCCGGTTGAGTTCTCTCCTCGGCCCGACTACGGCCAAGGGTAGGTGCGCGCCGGCCGCGACGGCAGCGTAATGAGGAAAAGACGGAAGATGAGAGAGAGAGAGAGAGAGAGAGAGGAGAGAAGGACGGGAGGCAGCGGGATATTGTTAAATGGCCGAGACAACGATTGGAGGAGGAGAGGGAGAGGAGGGTACGGTGAGCGCGCGTGTCCTCTCTATAAATACATTGCCTTGTTTGTGAAACACTCGTATGGACCGTCGCGGTTGGTCCGAGCGGAGGAGAAGCTTTTTATCCGCGTATAAGCTTCGAGTGCACCCGCGAGTGTGTACATGCGCGGGGATTTGTTTCATAAAATGTGGCTTTTCACTATAAAATTATAAATGACAGAGTCGTTATTGCTTTCCCACCGCTATTAGCTTGCGTATATACATCTATATATAGATGCTTTGACAAAAGACTCGGTATTTATCGTGTGGAATGAGGAACGCGATGCTTTTACGCTCGGGACGTCGCTCGAGCCGATCACTGGTTTTTCGTCAGTCGCGGCACACGATGTCAATGGGCTTGGTTATTTCATCAATTGGAACTGCTTATATTATATTTTGAGCCAATTTTTTAACAAACATGCCCCTTAATGTTATCTGCCAGAGTGCGAAAATCGAATGTTCCCGTGAAAAAGTGCACGAATAAAAAGATGGATGCTCGTGTACCGGTGTTCGAAAGAAAAGGCATCTTTACATACGGCGCCAAAAATATTTGCTCGGACACTCGATATCCCTGCACGGTCTCGGCACAAGCGCGTTAAACCAACAGACTGCAAAACGCACGGATGTACATATACTCCCGCGAGAGTGTCAACTTTGACTCGAGACTGTACAATACATACCCCGAGTTGTTATTATATATTTGTTGAATGCCCGGCACGCAACAAAGCCTCTTTTTCTTTTCTCATCTGCATACATTTCTGACATCAATACACAAGTTACATGCTAGAGTTGACAAGGTTGGGATGAAAAAACTTGCGAAACCCACCACACATACTTCACGCTCGAGCGGACCAAGTACTGCATATTATGTATAAAAAGGACCCTTACAATCGGCAATCAGCAAGTTATCGAACCTCCAACTTCTCGAAGCCCCCGAGCTTTAATAATCACACCCGAAGTTCAGCCTGGCGTATACTTCAAAACATCCCACCAGCCGATAAGTTGCGCATTCATCAAAGTATAAGTAACTCGGCCAACGGGAGTAGTAGTAGTTCCTGTAAGTCACTTAACTGTACAGCGCAATATTATACACTACGCGCGACCGGCACCCCGATTTACGACCCCGATGACGCAGGAATGCCTATAATACACACGCACGAAGTATGTACGAATACCGACCGGCCCGAGACGCTGAATGGACCGGTAAATGATTCTCTAAATAAGCAATCCCGACGCCCAATGGACTTAACGAGACTCGATTGTACGCGGCGAGCAGTCCGCGGTAGCTGGGAAAACAAGAACGACATTTATACGCTGTACACTGCGCAGCACCTATCGTACGCTCGTACATAAATGTATATGTATATATACATATAAAGCTTGCGAGTGTTTCGATCGATTTGCCCAACGAGGCAAGCTCTGCAGGTTGTGTTGAACACTCCGCGGGAGGGGGGTTTTCCGAAGAAACAGGAGCAGAGAGACAGATATCCATCCAAGGGGGGGACCGATGGATTTGTGGCGCCCATTGTGCACAGCCTTGTTGTCCCCGGAGCCGGCGGCGCGGATAATTTAATCTCGCGATGAACGAGGGGTAAGGTGTCGCACGGCAGCAGCTCCTTTGTCGCTGCGCGTACATAAGTACAACCTGTTCGGGATGGATGGGAGAAAGGCGCGCGAAGCTGATGCACGACGGGCACTTCTCGGGCGTGTGTCGCGCGCGCGAAGCTGATGATGGAAAACACGGCTACCGTTGGGAGGATTAGAAAGTGTTTGCTTTTTTTTTAATGTAATTTATCGGGTGTTGACTGACGCAATTTTTCCAAACATACACTCGAAGGAGTCTTCGTTCGATCCTTTGTTGTACACCAAATCAAACGAACAACAGTATACATGGACATATTATACAAGTGGTGAATCGATCAGACCGAAAACACGCACCATCAGCGCGCGCGAAACACTCATTACCGTGAATTCACAGACGCAACGGGTACAACCCTAAGTATTATTATCCTTCCGATAAATTTTCTTCGAGGCGCGGCGAGCTGCTGCCAGGCCGCCACTATGTGCACGGCAAGGCTCCGCGCGCGCAATTATCCTCGCCATTCGTCATTACCATGCGGAGGAACGATTGGATATTAGTACATACCGAGAGCTCGCGTGCTCTCCGAAGAGAGGAAAAAATAATTTACCCGCGCACCGCACGCATGCGCGTATTATGTGTACACGTGCACGAGTCGCGTACCGAGGGGCCTCGCTGATAATGGAACTGATCAGGTGGTCGATCCATCAAGCCGCACTTGTTCTCCGAAAGGCCGAACCTTGGCCGTCGACCCCCCCCCTCCCCCCCCCCCTACCTTTCTGCAGCTCATCCGAGAGGCGAAGACAGGGGCTGTATCGGCGCAATGCAAAGTGTTCGGAAAAGGATGGGCCGAGCGCGAGGACAAGACGGCGCGCAGCCACGGTGTCATTAGTCAAGCGTGACCCGGTTATTACGCAACGATTTTAGCGCGCACGGCTCTCTGCGTCCCACTTTCGGTGTATACCCGAGCTCTGTGTACACAATGCTAACAATATATACTTTCTGGACTATCATTTCTCTGTGCGCGCGACTATAGTACCAGCTGTAGGAAATTTGCGTCTCTTGGCTCTACGTGTCGGCACGCTATTATAACATTACGTACTACTACTGCTGCTACGCGTTGGCTCGCGAGCGACGATTCCGCTCATTGATTTTTCGCCATCTCTCGCCCGCGCCCGACATATGTGCCGGTAGTGTTCTCTACTATAACGATTAATATATATTATACCGACGGATCGGCTATTTTCGCGCCCGAAACGCGATAGCCGGCCGATTCTTCGTTCTCCTTGCTCCAAAGACGGAATGTAACTGTCATTGCATGAATATTCTTGGGCGAAAAACATCAGTAGGAACGAGAGACGGACAACCGGTGCTCATCACCTGAAATCGTCATCATCGAGTTATTATTATCACGCGTTCCGCGAGTAAACGAACCACGATGGTATAAATAACACGGTTGATCGAGAGCCCGCATACTTCTCCGCGACTCGAGGAGCGCGCGTTGCAGTAATAATTGCACCCGAGCGAGTACGTCGCGTCACGAGGTGTCGATAATTGCGGGACGCGCGTATTATACATAATAACGACCCATGCGTAACCGCATCAGCTCTCCGGGCCTCGTATTGCGCCTCTCTGTATCGTACGCGCGCACGAGTGCATTTGTATATTACACGCGCCTCGTCCGAGTGTATGAGTGAGTACTATTATAAGTGTAGTTTTTGCGCGCGTTACGCGAGCGCCGTTTACATCATTAGGAAGGCATTAACATTCCGAGCGCGGGAGAGCCGGACCAGAACTCGTTTGGCCGTGTGCTTTTATGATATCGTGTGTGCCCTGCGTTCTGCCGCAGGAAGGGGGAGGGACAAAAAGGACCGTCCTTGTACGGCGGAATGTTGCGCACGCGGCATTTCTTTCCTTCGGCAAAACAGTTTGACGAATAATATAACGTTCCAGCGCGAAAAGCGCCGATCGCGCCCGCAAGCGAAATACCGACGCTGGATAAACAGCTCGAGCCGGCGTACCGTGGTATACTTGTATACAACGCATGCGGACTGATAAGGCGATCTCTCATTCCCGAAGCGCCTGATTAAAGTACACGCGTGTATAATAAAATGAATATTCATATATATGGTTAGGGGCAAGATTGGCATAACGATTTTATAACTTTTCCCGGGAAGAGGAAAATAAATGCAGCTGTCGCGTGTGTATATAGGGAGCGCCGCGTCGACTGTCAATTGGCTCCTGTATATTATATGATAATGTCCGCGGACGGGCGCATCGATTACCGCCGCGGTATACGGGTGTCGGACGAGAGTGGACACGTCGCAGACTCGCGTCCGGGGCGCGTCTCGGGGACGATCGGTCTTTCCCGATTTTTTGTGCCTCCGGGAGCTCGCTCGCGGTGTATACATGTACATATGAAAGAGGAATCTGTTTTGTTTCGAATTTTTGTGTTTTTTTTTTTGTCGGACGCCAAGGCCGAACTGTTTTTGCTTTCCGCGTCTTCGTTATTAATGACAGGTCACGCCGGAATCAATCTGCGCTCTAATGAGGCAATCGTCGATTTATCTTCGCCTCTCGGCCGTTCGGAGCGGCGCTTGGCAAAAAAGCTCCACGGACCCGGAACAGCTGTTCCCCGGTTGTTATTGTCATTGTATATTACCGAATCGTCGAGTACTCACGGGCGTATCGATCGAGTATCTCTTTCATCGATTTGCGGCAGTAAATATTGTCGAGCCTCGATGTTCGCGCACCCGACGGCTGTCGAATATTGCAAATCAATTTGAGGATGAAAGTATAATGAGTTGGTAGCTGAGTGAGTATACAGAAGCGGCGATTATATATATATATATATATATATATCTGCAGGAATGAAAATTTTTCCGCTAATCTATATCGTCGTAACCGCGCCGCTGTGTACATAATATAGGGTACACTTGCCGCGAAGTTCTACTATCGCGTGCCGCACGGTGGATTCCCACAAACGATACGACAGGCAGGCTGATAATTCAATTAAAAGCGATCGATATGCTAATCTATATCGCGTAATTGTAAATACCTTTGCGTTTGATGATGAAGAAGAAAAAAATAATGCGTTCGCGTAATCTGCTCGTGCGGATACCCGCTTGGAAGACATTAGCCTCCTTTTTTCGATTATCCTACGCTCTTTATCCGTTTTCCCTGTCCTACGAACCGTTGCATAACCTCAGAAAGCATCAGCTCGAACAAAAAGAAACGATAGTCAGTCAAGGGTGGATGAACGAGACGAAGAAGAAGGTGGGGGTGGGGGTGGCACGTGGCCTCCCAAGACATGCATTATTTATGCATCGACCGCGCGGTCGTGTGTCGTAAATGTATACCTATAAGTACACAGGGCAAGAGAGAACAGGGAAGCCGATCGTCACGCGAGCGCGGCGTTTCTTACGAGCCATCAAAGGGCAGTGCGAGCTTTTGTACCTTACACTCGGGGCATCGATTGCACATTCTATAGAGTATAATGCATGGACAATAAAAAACATACATACACACACACCCAACGCAAGATTGGCAGTGAGGAAGAAGAAGAGAGAGAGAGAAAACGGAAAGAGCGATACAAACGTTTCTGTATGCGCTGCTGTTGCTATCAGGCTCCCCGTATCTGACCCAGATTGAGACCATAAACTGGCCAGTCATAACATAAACAGGTACGGTATAAGGTACATGTATACGAATACCTTGCGAAGCTCCGTCCGAGTATAAATATGTCCACGAACTGCAGTGCAGTATATGTCCCACGTATATTATACACGACCGCGTCACACTGTACTCCGCATGGCCTGGCTTCGTGAATTTCTACCGATTTTCCGATGGCTCCCTTATGCACTTCTGTCTCGCTATTTTCCAAGAGCTGATCTCTTCCTTTTTTTTCCCATACAAATCGATAAAATCAAACACCTGCGAAAGCGAATAATCGACGTGCGTAAGTTTCGCACCAACGGCGTTTAGCAGTCAAAAACATAGCCTCCCGAGTATTAGGAGGAACGCAACGAGCCCATCTATATCACTTATGGGCCGCGCCGGTCCCTTTGCCCTGTATTATTCGGCCCGACCAATTACACGCATTTCAATAAACGCGTGCGTGGCTCATATGGGCCTCGATCGCCGCATCGCAGGATAATGACAGGGGTTGCGACGAGCGGGTCCGCACAATTGCGGCGTTAGTGTTCGAAAACCGTATAATACTCAACCGTATAGCACATAAATATACAGGTGTATAGGAAAGGAGAGCGATCGCCCGTAAATATATGTAATGGAGACTCCTGTGAGGTATATACGGATCATTTCGCAAAAACTACGATACTTCATTAAGCCTCTGTTTATGAACAATGCATTTCGTTATAGTCCTCATAAAATCAAGTCAAAAAGATATTTTGCGTGTCTGTGAGGTGGAAAAAATAGGCTAAAATGGCGTTACCGTAATGTCGTTGATTGTTAACTTTTCAATTTTCTTGCCCATAATCATTGAAATCTACCGCTGGGTTCCTGAGATGGGACTGATTACATACACACACGCACAGACTTTTTCTAAAAATGGTAATTATTCAATTTAGACACTATACAACATATTTTTAACGTATTGTTACAAAAAATTTTTCTTACCGATACAAGCAAAATATACTTATTGCCATTATTATTATTAAAACTAATGCTAAGTCTAATATTTTTCATCAGACTATGTACATCATATTATAACAAGAGGCTGGATTTAGGCAAAATATCCCATCCATAGTTCGTGCCTCCAAATGTATGTCTATAATCCAAGTAAATATAACATAAACTTAAGAAAGAATTATTTTACAGAAAAATTTTATTTAAAAAATGTAGTATTTTAAGGTGACAAAAGATGATTAGTGTATTACTAATGGTACGTTAGAAATAAATAGTTGTGACGAATTTAAGAATTAAATAAAGATGTATACGATTCCATCATTATATTTTATCTATTCGAATGAACGAAATGTATGCATACCAAGATTGAAATTTTTAAATGATTCAATCATAATATTATGATGAAAATATTGATGGCAAATCCCTGAAACCATATGTTAGCAATGCAAGATTTTGAAAATATTTTAGTCCATCTGAAAGCTTTATCTTGATGATTGATTATTTTAACCTTGAGGTGTAAGTGATCTTACAATGAAAAGTCATTGATTTTTGCTTCCTCATAGAGCTTTGCAACAGTAAAAAGAAAATTTTGTGGAAATACGTTAGAAATGTATTATACAGTGTCTAAAGTGGAAAAATACCATTTTTAGAAAAAGTGGTATTGTGTGTGTATGTAATCAGTCATATCTCAGGAACGCAACGGTAGATTTTAATTATTCTGGACTTAAAATTTTTGTTTTTTTATCTTTATGGAAGCTCGGAAAAAAATTCAAGTTTTATAACTTGTTAAAGTTTTTATAACGTTTTTTATGGTCAAAAACGGGTTATTAACCTATTTAAGGATAAACAAATTTAATTTGAATTTCTAAATGGTTTTTTTTTTTTTTTTTTTGTAACATCTGACAGAACTATAAAATATCTCTATTTTCCATTTTGAATCGTCTTAATAAGTTATTTTGTTTGGGGTTTATTAAAAAAATACTAAGATTTTTGTGGAAAATCGCAGTCATATTTTGTTGAAAGATTAAATTGTTATAATAAAAGTATTAATATGAATTTTTTATTTGTCCTTTCAACTACCCAGCAAAAAATTTGAGTTGTATACCTTATCAAAGTTTGTACAACGATATTTATGGTTTAAAACAATTTTTTTTTTTTTGCTTTTTTAAGGGTAAAAAAAACATTATTTGAACTTCTAAATTGTAACATCCGATAAAAGTTCAAGAAAATTTAATTTCCCATTTTAAATCGTCTTGATAAGTTATTTTCTGTCTAGGGTTCAAAATGTTTCTTTTTATTTCTTAGATTTGTTCACAAAAAAATCTGACCTTTTATACCTCATCAAGATTGTAGTAACAATTTTTGATGCTAAAGAAATGGTTTTTGCTGTTTTTCGAGTGAAAATTTTTTAATTTGATTCTGTAAATAGTAATATTCTATAGATAATGAAACAACTTCATATAATTCATTAATATTTTAGCTACAAGATAGTTCTATTATGCATGTAGATTTCAATAATAAGTTATAATAATTTTCTTTCCATGGGCTTAAAGTGCAGCAGAGCAACTTGAAACCACTTTGCGGGCCCAAAGTGTGCCCACGGGCGCAAAATTGCACTTTGCGCCCTCGGAAAGAAAAATAATATACGAGACTCGGGCACAAAAGTAAAACAAGCGCGCTCAATTTTTTACATTCAGCCCTAGTGGCGTAATGTACTATTCTTTAATTTTTTTTAATTAAAAAAAATTTTAACAATATTTCTTATACTATTCGGATGAAAGTTATATCATTTTCAAAATAATTCCACATTATAGAGCATGAAAATAGCTTCTTTTCACATTTTGAATCATTGTAATATTTTATTCAATTTTTTTTTAGTTAACAATTTCAGAAGAATGGTGTTGAGGAAGCTTTGTGCTAATTTATTGGCAGCGGTTTTTTGCACCAGCAATTAAAATGAACATTGTTAAAAGCTCTGTTATTATGGCTAAATGACGCATTAATACTGTAGGTAATATGAACATTAAATAATTAAAAATAGCATCCCATTTTTTGTGTGTCGAAGTGTAGATATACTATTTGTTTTATATTTTATCTTTGAAATAGTGTCCCAATTTCGGAAGTTGAATCTTAAGTTTTGCCAATCTAGTATATTCAATGTATCTCAACCATACCCTTCCAGATTTAATTATGTGAGCAGCTTTTTTGATATTTAAAATCTAATGAATCCCCCCATTTTCTTGGAATATGGACGAAACGTCAACATAACTTTTCAAAATATGTCAATTGAATGATGTTTTCAATAGGACCATACTATTACACTAATTGAAAATTCCTCTCATCATCTAATACACAATGTTGTTAACTATTCATCCATGAAACATTCTAGATTTTGTTCCATGGAGCTATTCCTAAATACTTTAGTTACACGTGAACGAGAATGAATAGTGTTTAAAGTGAATTGACTAGCACCATATTTACAATATAAAAATTTTAGAATAAATTGTATTTCAAACTTTAGATATCGCAAAACTACCATACAACGAAATACTTCTATAAACTTTTTTTTTGTAAGATGACTATTATAAAAAATTATTTTGGAAAAGTTAATGGATGGAAATATTTAAAATTTGTTACAGAAATCGAACAAAACACTTAAATGCTTTGTTTTGAAACGCTTGGAATCATAGTGCACTGGCATCAGTCAATTTTTCCCGCATTTGATAGAATTTGTCACGTAACGATTTAATTATAAAATAAATAATTTATTGATTGTCAAGATGCAAGTATAACTCATGATGTGATTCGTTTATGAAACAATGAAAAGTTCCAATCGTGAGAGTATCATTCCTGCTTTTAATAATCTAAGGTTTTTAGTCGCTTTGTTATAATGACGTAAACTTAGAACCAACAGTTTAAGTTTTATTCAGCATTCTTTATTAGTTAGTGTTGGTGAACAGTAAACAAAGTGTATCATTGTGTTGAAGGCTCTGTAACGTTTTAAAAAGCGATGATTTAAATGAGTCAACTCCCAGAAAGTGACCAACGGAAGAAGAGGGGCAAAGTCATTTTCCTTTATATAATAGCTTAGACTACATTTTTTGTCCGTCACACTCATTATATTATTGTCCGATACTCATCGGATCTCTCTAATTTTATACTCAGAAAAACTGTCAAGTAGTGCAAGTTAAGATAACTGTTTGCTGGAGATTTATCAAATCTAGAAGTCGTGAGTCAGCCTAAAGTAGCAACGAATTTAAGGTACTGTACTCATGTTGATGTTCTGATCGCTTAGTGTGATGACAATTATTATTGGATTATAATTTGTTCGACATGCAAATAATTAAATTGATCATTGTTTCCATAATATTATACTAACTGCTAGTGTACACTATAAAACTTTTTGATGGTTATTGTAATAAAAAAAGATTATGTTTTGACTACGTCACTTTTGATGAATAAATGTTGGAAGATTTAATTATATCTGAGGTAGATGACTCGAATTTTTAAGTTTAAAAGTAAATAATCACTGATTATATGGATACAAAATCATCATGATAAGGTACGAACATTTCTTCGTATGGGAGAATTGGAAAAATAAAGTATAATTATTATAACTTTTGAATATATTATCATTCAACAGTCCGAAAAAATAGTACATTACGCTGCTAGAGCGCAAAGTGCAACTTTTCGCCCGCCGACTACTTAGGGCCCGCGGGCCGGAAATAGTAGTTTTCTTACCATGGGCACAAAGTGCGGCAAGCCCTTTGCGCCCTCGGGCGGCACTTTGGGCTCAAAATTGCACTTTGTGCCCTGGGTAAGAAAAACATTATACGCACCTCGGGCACAAACGTACACCAACCGCGCCCTTCGGGCGCTATTGTTTGTACTTTTTTTGAAGTGTCCAACAATAAAGTTTCGTAAGGGTATTAGTAAGAGTTTAGTAATACAAAATTAAATCTTTTCATTTTATTTTCTCGCATCAGTAATCTGATTTCAGGAATTTGATCGTAATTTTTACTGATCGAATCCCTTGGATGTTTTTCAGCGGGGGGCTTCGTCCTCCCCCTATCCCCCCCCCCCAGGGGCTGCCACCCCTTCCCCCCCGCACATGTGTATACACAGTCAATTTACTAATAATATGTGTCTAACGTGAAGAGTAAGTACTAATAATTCAGTAGTGAAAAACATTAATCAAGTATTTGGAATCACTTGACACATTAATCAATTTCCCACACGCATGTTATGAAAAATCTTGTACGCAACTCGTGCAGGACGATTTCAAGACACTTGTGTGATTGACTCGCACTCGTGGCCAGTGCCGGGAACGAGTGCCGTTTTGATCATTGTTCGTGCTACGCATTCGTGTGATCAACTGGCACTCGTTCCCGGCATCTCCGGCTGCTTGTGCGCACTGCGTGCCAATCACAACTCGCGTGGGAAATCATCTTTCTGACACTTGTTACGAACATAACTATTTCTTAATATATACAACGCGGCTTCTATATATTAAAATATTGAATAATCGAACAAGTCGTAGTACGGGAGTTTAATAAAATTTGAACTATCTTTTAACTTTCAAAATTTTAATAATTCACTTTAAACGCATTTATTTAATTTTTTCGACAGTGGCCGGAGGAACAGTGATCATTTACAATAAACTGTTGCCTATTAAAACTTTTGCAGTCTAGTTACAAAAGCTTAATACTATCATAATTAATTATTGTGATTCAAATTTCCATCAAAATGATTGATACGTGCACTTTATTGCCAACAGCAAGAGTCTTGCAACAAAGCTCCCTACTTCCGTACAAGCGAAGCTCTCTGAGAATCGACATCATAAAAAAACATGGGCTCCACAAATTCAAGCAACCACAACAAAAGAGACAATGATCATTTGAGGGATAGAATCTTCACAACTGCAAGAACGAGGGTTTTCACTCGTCCAGGTGCGAGGGACGGGCCGGTGTCGAATTGAGGCCGGGACATTATCTCCTTTTTAATCAGTGTCAAATTAGGGCCCGAGCCATCATCTCTTAATTAATGCTCAATTCCGGCTAAACATGTGAACAATGAACTGCCCACAATGTAATTATATAAAATATAATCGCAAAACTCCTCAACTGCACGATTTATCGGCATGATGCTAATTACATCATATGTAAAACATTCTTCGACTTCACTGGGATCTAACAATGGTAGTCCAAAGAAATATTTAAGAAAACTTCCTAGGTCGGAATTTTTCGTTGTATAAATTGTGCTTAGTCAAAGCTGTTGAATTGTTTGCCACCAGCTACTGTTGCTATTTAGGCAAGGTAATATAAATTGTAGTATGAATACATAATAATAACACGTATTTGCTGGTTGTATAGACGATACTGTAGGTCCAGGAGCATAATCAAATGTACACGTAAATGAATGTGTAATGATAACAAGTGTAATAGAAATTGGTAGGTCTAGGCTTAGAATCAAATGTACGAGCAAGTAAATGTATATACATACTTCAAATACGTATATTTACTTTCGTAGCAGTTTTTCACAATGTACAAACAAAAGCGTACATTAAAATGTAAAGTACTGGTGAGAAAAAAAAAAGTTTAAATTTTCAGCCCCAATTCGACACTGATTAAATGTTGCGATAATAGCCCAACCCCAGTTCGTCACTAATTGAAAAAGGAGATAAAAGACTGGTCCCACTCTACCATTTTGTTTGTTTTCCAGCCCCAACTCCAAATTCCCGGAGGGATGAAAGCTCCAATTCTGCAAATTCGAGGGGTGGACCCTTGAGTTCTGCAGGTGCGAGGGATAGAAGCTCTAATTCGACAGATTCGAGGGGTAGAAGCTCCAACTCTGCAGATTCGAGGGGTGGACCCTTTAGTTCTGCAGGTGCGACGGATAGAAGCTCTAATTCGGCAGATTCGAGAGGTAGAAGCTCCAACTCTGCAGATTCGAGGGGTGGACCCTTTAGTTCTGCAGGTGCGACGGATAGAAGCTCTAATTCGGCAGATTCAAGGGGTAGAAGCTCCAATCCTGCAGGTGCGAGTGGTGAAAGTTCCAAAAAAAACAAACGCAAAGGTAGGGATAGCTCCCCGAATACATGTACGAGATTTGGTGTAGATTTTCAAAGGTGCAATCAATGCCGAAATTTTAATCCAAAGAGTCACTATGCAAGTGGTAACGGTAAATGTTTTAAATGCCAAAATCCAAGAGCTTTTAAAATCTAAGACTGAGAGAAAAAAAAACAAGCAAAATAACAATACTATCTCATTTTTAGCTTCTACAAATCAACGAAGCAATTAATTTTCTAATAAAATGAAATATTTAACATTTAAAACAGTAATTTACCTTACAACGAAGTGTCTTTTATTAAGTTGTATTATTACTATAATCAATTCAGTTAATTTTACAAAGGCGATTGAATATAAGCAGATATTTTAATAGAAACCTGAAAGTTATAAATTTTTTGAAAATTTATTATAGGAGTGATCATGTCTGTTTACAAGTTTTTATAACATAACTTTAGATTATTGTGCATTTATTTACTAATATAGTCATCAATGTCTCACAGCAATCCGACTCATCAGTAGGGGACGATACATTCTATTTCACGTTAACGTGTCTTGGACGATTTTTACTGGAATGATAAAAATCTCTGAAATTCTGAAATTATGTGAGTAAAGTATGTCCAATTCATTTACGATACAAAAATACCAGGGTCAACCACTATATTTTTT
>JAPYYV010004634.1:0-16397 GCA_030522625.1 Copidosoma aretas
GCGTTGCGAGAGTCAGATCGATGATCGTGCCCCTGTTGCCGGGCCGCCTGAACGTTGCTGAACTTCCAGAGTTCATGACAGTGAGATCAAGCCTTGCAGTCATCTTAAGCACCGCCCGTCCTCTGGAGTCGGTTCTCGGCTCCCCCCAAGTGGTGGCCTTGGAGTAGTAGTAGCAGTAGTAGTAGTAGTAGTAGTAGTAGTAGTAGTAGTAGTAGTAGAAGTATGAGTATTGGTAGTTGTAGTTGTACTGGTAGTGGGACTTGTAGTAGTAGCATATGTGGTTTCAGTAGGGGTAGTAGTGGTAGTAGTATTGAAAGTACTAGTTGTTTTTGTTCAAGTAGAAAGTGTAGTAGTAGTAGTAGTAGTAGTAGTTGTAGTAGCGGTAGTAGTAGTTGTACTGGTAGTATTAATAGTAGTAGTTGTAGTTGTAGTAGTGGTAATAGTAGTGGTAGAAGTAGAAGTAGGTGTAGTAGTAGTAGTAGTTGTAGTTGTAGTAGTAGTGATGATGTTAGTGGTGGTTACAGTAGTAGTGTAGGAGGTAGTAGTAGTTATATTTTTATTGTATATTTACTGACGACCTAATGCTTTATTTTTTTTCCTAGCTTCCTAAATGCCAATATGAGCTGTATTTTACTCGGTTTCGGTCTACTTCCGTGGAATAAAATTGAGAATTTTGGGAATAAAATTGATGGTCGAAGAATACACATTTGTGTAGCTTTATTATAAACGTATATTGTTGTGATTTAAAAAAAAAAACCCAAAAGTAGTTTTATGTGGGATTAGAAATTCTGTGTTCCGACCGCAGTATCGTCAACGTTCCTAAGCTTTGTTTTATGATTTTATTTGAATTGTCTGATAGCAATCTTTCATCGAAGTTTCTTCTTTGATTCTCTATTAAATTTCCAATGTTAGTACTGTCTTTACTGTCTTACGCGATTCTCATCGACTGGATAAACGGACTACTAGCTGTTTGTAAGCCGAACGGGATACGTGTGAATTTGAACATGTTGGAATAAAAAAGATTGCTCTTAAAAATTTTGCCTCTTTTGCTTAGGGTTTTTGAACATATCAGGATATAATATAAACCTTTGAGAAAAATTAACAATTATAAATCTTTGATGTCACGTGTAAAATAAGTAGCACAGCTTCGTGGTCGGAATCGACAAATTTACTACGCCACCTAGTGTCGAGGCATGCTCTGATTTTCCTGTCTTTTTTTGTACGATTTGATGTGGATTGCAAAACTGGATCATAGCCATTACAATGATGCGTGATTTAAAAATTTCGCTGCTTTTGCTTCTTACAGAATTTCTTGGAGTCATTATAACTGTGTATGTTACTCTAATGTTCTGATTTGATGTGTATAACTTGTTTTCAAGCCATTTGTGATACCTTAAAGTTGCGCCATGAACTCGTCCTTGCTATTGGTATTATTTTTTTTGTTTTAGCATTTATGTTATTGTCATTAATTTATCTTATCTCATAAACTTAGGACTTATTTTCATTTATAATTATAATCTGTGATTCTAGTTTTTCAATATACATATTTTTCTATATTAAATCTAATTTTATACGTCCTCGTTTTCGATTTTATTTTCACAATTTTTTTTATTTTGTACTTTATAGTACTAGTACTTTCCGTACTTATAAAAACATTCTCTTTATTATTATAAGTTTTGCTATCATCAAAATTTATGCATTGTATATTTTTATTCCCGTCTATTTTATCACTTATTCTAATTATATACTTATGAACTTTTTCCCTGGGTTTCTCCGTCACCAGTGTTTCTACCCAGTCACGTTCAAAAGACACAGAGGTGTGGGGAATTAACTTTTCTTAATTTCGTACTTATGTGCCAGTCATCAATGATGAACCAGTGCTTTAACAAAAAATTATTTCCTAAGATCATTTTACTTGTAGGAAATGGGGAAACCAGAAAGGCGCAGTTCAATAAATTACTGCAAATATTAATCTCGATTCAATACTTGTTCCTTTATGCAAGTTGTTCTTTTATCGATAGCGGTAATTACTACAATATTTTATACTGAGGGCTTGCGTACTTTACAGCGTTCTTTTACTTCTCAGTTAAAATTTTTTCGATATGGCTATAATCCAGCATCCACTGTCCAATAAAGTCCAATCCCTATAATTAAAATATTGACATAAATGTGGGGATCTCGGTATTTCATTAATATTATTTCAATCGTATTCCTTATTTTTGTTCAAAACATCGTGGTTGAGTGCTTTCATCAAATGAGCATCATCTCGAAAGATCGACGGACCCTGGTTCGGTGTGTCTATTGCTTGTTTAAATTACTTGGGGTATTTTGAGCTGTACTAACCGTTTTTATGATAGGAAAAATCGGTAGGGGAACACAAAATCGGGAGCAAGCGGCACAGTGATAGCGCTCTACTATTGACTGTATCAGGGTTTTTTATGGTTGCAATAAACTTTACTGTACAAGTTTGTGTAATGTCTATTATTTTTATTATTTTAAACGGCTCTGTAAAAGCCACGATCGTTGCTATTATGTGCACTCAATCGATTTACTCGTGCTTGCTGTAGCTGTCGTGAAGGCTTTTTTAAATTGTTTTGCTTATTTTCTAGAATCTTTCCTTTTTTACTTTGATTTGCATCTGAATTCGTAAGTGTTTGAACCATTGCGTTATTACTTTCGAAATTTGTCGCAGCCAAACCTTTCCTAGCTTCTTAAGGTAGCTGTTATATGATAATATAATTTTTCTCGAAATTTGACGTAACAGGGAGTAAATATGACGCTCGTTTTATTTGATTACAATAATATTTAAGCATTGTGCAGATTTGATCGAGACTCTTGCACGTGCTCCACTTACTTTTTCCCTCACTTTAACTGAGTTTGAATAAAATTCCCTTAAAAATGCTTAATGAAACTAATTATAGTCTTAAAAGGCATCTCAAAGCTCCAGCCAGACATAAGTATTTCCCACTAAAAATATATTTAACATGCTAAGTTTTCGATCACTATTAATATTTTTTATTTAACAATACCTGTCAATCTCGTCTGACAAAACTAATAGGATTGTTTCATTTTCATCCTTGAATTCAGGAAATCTAATTTGAAAATTGCTAGTTTGCATGTTTCCCATCGTGACACAGAGTTCTGCTGCAAAGTCACGCAGCGCAGAACGCTGGGGGTTGTTTATTACTCTTTATCATTCCGCCTGCATCGCTATCATTTAATTACGCATCGTCTGTACTTGTTCTCTTGCTACGTTTTGGATTTCTATTATTTCACGCAACCGCAGAATTTCGGGGCACTTAAGGCGCACGCAAACACACCCTCTTTGATTCAGATGTTGTCATACGCTAATAAAATCTTAACAGCTTTTTCTCTGGAATATTTGACGCCACGGATTAGATTTACCTTTTGTGCACATTCGGTAAAAAATGAACGGTACCTTTCTAGAAAACCCATAGTGTATTGGCTTGCTAGGTGCCTCTTGGATTAAGCCCCTCCGCTGCGGAGTTTCCTCGACCTTCAAGATGACTGTGCCCTTCCTTTGCGGTTGACGTCCGTAGTTCGGGCGTCTAACAACTTCTGTTCTACATTTGCTCACGAGCTGCGGGCGATCGGGCTGTAGTATCTCTGGTCACCTTAATATGTCCGGGTGTCAATGCTTCCACCGCGGCCATTGGTGCGGGCGTCTTCTTTGCAATCTTAATCGTTTCTTCTGCTCAAGCGGTCTCACGTTCGAACAGCTACCTAATATTTGGAAGCCTAAGTCGTTCGAAGGACGAGGCGTACTTGTATAATTGTAAAGACTCCTTTTCTCACTCTGAAATTTCTTTGTTTAGTCAAGTAATGTTAAAAATGATTATGAATCATTTTTTGCTCTTCCAAGTGGGACGTTCGTATTTTCATAGATAATGTTATAAAGCGAAAAAAATTTATGAAACAGAAGGTTACGTTGTTCTCATTTATCTTCTGTAGAAAAAAGATATAGCACTTTTTGGCCTGCGGGTTGATCGTTATTGACCTATCAAATTCCATAGCTAACACCTGAATAAATAAATGAGCGTCATATCCGCTGTAGTTATGAAAAAATATTGATATTTTCCTTGTATCTTGATAATCAAGATTGCATCAGTTATGTGCTGTTGTTAGATAGCTAAGACAGAGATAAACCATTAATTAGTATTATACAACGAAATATTACAATTAATAGAAAAAAAATACCTACCATCATGTCAGATGACAATGATCTCTGACGTTCTTGTTAGTGTTGTTAAATGGCTTTTTGCATATGTGACATTGTGAAGCCCTTTTGAATTTTATTTTCCGCGTTAGTGAGCTGGTTCATTGGTCTTGGATGTTGGTGAAAATTTTTTAATTTCCGAGCAAGTACCTGAAGCTTGTTAGCAAACGATTCAGCTGGTATTTTTGTGTCAAGATGTCTTTAAGGATAGGTTGTATACTTAGATTTGCATCATCAATGCTGTATTTTATGTAGTAGCCAATGCTGAAGGCTGTATGTTGGTGATATGCTCGTTCATCACCTTCGAGGGGATCAAGCAGACACTCAAAGTCAACATAAACAATAAGTAGTACTCTCTCTTGATGTTCATAATTCTTAAACTTGAAATATTTATCTTTTTACTTAGGCAATAGCAATTTATTAAATAGAACGCGGCTTCTATACTTGATTTTTTGAACACAATTATTTTTAAGCGTGTGTGTGTGCAATTACATTGCACCCACACAAGCATACGCATTGACTTCATACCAAGCAAGATCAAGCCTCTGTTGAAATTCATACTTGGTGCCTCCGTTAATAAAGAGCGCGAAGTGTAGGAAGGAAAAAATTTGGAAGTTAGGAGAAAAAGGATGGGATTCGTTTCGTCCTCGATCACTAACTAGGACTCGTCAGTGTAGCGCGCTAGCGATCTAGCTACATACGAACTCATCCAACACTTGCACTGATACGCGTATATAACCGTGAGGGCGAGATTGATGTATCGTGTATTTATTAAATATTGAATAATCGAACAAGTTGTAGTACGGGAGTATAATTAAATAGCAAATTATATTTGTTCATTTAGCTACAGCCGATTTCATATGCTTGCAACTTTTCAACAGTACGAAAAAATGTAAGCCTCTGTCAATTATATAATAAGCATGATAATGTTTGGAAAGCTGTTCACTCCCAAGTCTTTATAAGTTCTTTATCCAGACGTAGTAAAAATAAGTTGGTTCTGTGTCGTTGATTACTTTATATTGAACATCGTCATTAGGATATTGTTCTTGTATTAAGAGAAAATTGACATGTTTTTCTTTTTAATTTGTTGTAGCATGGCATGGAGAAACAAGCGTTTCTTGCAACCTTTCTTCAGGATGTAAAGAATGATTAAGACGTTCCAATTTCGAAAAGCAATATCTGCGTTGGCATCACTGGGAAATTGATGCCCTTGAAATCCAATTTATTTGCAAACTTCTCATATTTAAAGACAAGTTTATCATTTACACCATCAGAATTAACTGCTGATAATACACTTCACTTAATGCACATGTTGTCACCGTTTTGCACATTAACACAAGCTTTTTTTGGTAGTGCTAAATAAGAACTTTGATGTAGTACATTGTACTTGTTTATATTTACATTCAACTTCACTATTGATTGGAGAGACCATCCTGACTCTCGTTCTTGAAATTTTTCAAGGTGTTGCCCGATTATTTGCTGTATATTACTGTCCAATCATTCCAACAAGACAGTTATCTGATGGATTGGTTGATTTTTAACGATTATGTATATACTTTCTTGTACTTCTTTATCATTTCTTACATTACTAAAGATTGATGTAAGGATAGCATTACCTTTTATAGCATCATGATTTAGTAAAGCTTTCTTTACCTGCTGTTCGAAAACAGAGCCAGCGTCAGAGCGGAATGGTTCATATCTAGATCACCTATGTTTGTGATCACTACTGTTATAATCCGACACTTGAAAGCTGACTGTATATTGCTCCAAATTTCTCCTTGCTGTATAACTTCTCTACGCTAATAATTCTTGGATTGCTTATAAGCACTCTGCAGGTGGCTAAAGATATTCTGATATTTTTGTTCCTCTGCATGACGCAATTTCCGTGTAGTAATGACACCGTTAAGTGACCATATATTTTCTTTAGCAAAATCAATCCATTTTTCAATATTATTCTTCTTTGCTGTAGGAATATATCCTACGTTTGCTGCAAAATATTAGCTGTGTTGACATAATACTTGCAAAGCTGACTCTTCCACGTATCCATGACAGCTAAAAACAATCATTCTATTAAGTTTAACTACGCATACAAACGCACAAACGCGCGAAAAGACACGAAAAGCATGCATTTGCGCGCGAAAATTCGGAAAAAGGCATGCATACACGCGCAAATGGGTGTAAAAGGCATGCTTATATGCCCTAAATTGTGTAAAAAGTGTACATACACGCACAAAAACATGTAGAAGACATGCATAAATGAGCAAAAAAGGCGTAAAAAGACATACATCCATATTTTTGGAGATATAGATCATCAATCTTAGCGAAACTGCTAATATTGGAACGCTTTCTACTCTGTTAAATATCCCTCTTATCAGCAATTTGTTTGCTTAGTGTTTTTTTTCTAGAAACCTCAAGAGCTTCTTTGTTGGCAGAAGCTTTTGATGACTAAACTCGTCGACTAATTCATAGCACCAAAATGAGTTTTTTATCTCGCAGCTTTCTTTGTTCCTTGGCTATTAGTGTCGTTGCCTAGCTACCCTAATGGAGCTCTCTGATTAGTTGCTATGATTCTCCTAAGAAAAATTTCTTGGAGCTAGCTTTATTCTAGGATTCTGGATATCACAAAGTCTCTTCGGTGGTAAGAGTCTATGCACTAGATGACGGCTCTTGTCGACTGATATGCTATAACTGAGGCATTTGCAGTTACACTTACAATTTAACAATATTTATCAATGTACGTGGTGCTGTGTGAAAGAGTGGGCCAACGTTGGGACCTATTCTGCTTTCAGTTCATAAGTTTAGTAATAAGAGACCTATAGTGCGTACAGCGAGTGACTATCATCACTTGATACGCGTACACATACGATAATCTAAACCTTACGCTAGCATATTTTATTGCGTAAGAAAGGGGATATGGATATTAGACATCGTGTTACTTGTGCCAAGCGTTGTACACAAAGAGCTGATGCTTGCCTCTGTTAATTATATATTTCAGTCTGATTAAAAACAAAAGGCGTTCGAGTAAACTGGCATAAAAGGACTGCATCAAATATGAGAGAAATACCTATGCTGATAAGAGAGAAGATAATATTTCGTCCAGGGAGAGTGGGTCTCAAGCAGTAGGGGGATTGGAGTCGATTCAAGTTGCGCTACGCTTTCTCCAACCACATGCATATTGTCCGTATACTCTCTCTCTCCCTCTTTTTCTATGCATCTACTGCATCTGCGATGACTCGTCTGGGAAAACCTTTGCAACCTCCTCTCATCTGCTCTTTTTCCCGCCTTGACAACATTCTCCGCGATACCTTGTCCACAGAAACTAGTGCTGCCACCTCTTAGCACTTGAGTCAACAAAGCCGGCATCATTAGATAGGTACATTGTTAAGAGATGCAGACTGGGTATAGTATTACTCACGCCGAGCGTTTTACCCGAGACGCTCATACTTGCCTCAGATGGGTGTAAAAAAGTTATACATTGGAGAGAGCAATCTCATCATATTTTTGGAGACAAGAATAACATCTCAAGTGCATTGAATCATGATTATTCAGCTGTATCAATAAATATTTACGACCACTGACTTCACACTTTGTCATGTGGGTAGGGCAGAGACCACTGCTCAGTCGATAATGTAACTGAGCTACTAACCTTTAAATCGCTCGATCGGAGATATAGGGGTGGGACTTGTGCTATAGCACGTGATTAATTACACATACGACGGCAAGAGAATCCGAAGTAAAGCTGCCTGGGTAAGACGAAAGCAGTAAAGCTGCTTTAGGCAGGACGGAAGTAAGCGTTTGCTCGTCTAATAGTACGAGGTTGGGCACGGTCCATAATAATAACGCTTGTTGATTATGATAATCAAGTAGGGCTGATATATTAGCTGGTAGAGTAAGGATTACAGCTAATCCGGCACTAGTATGGGAACCTGAATAGGAGCTTGTGCTGTAGTACGAGGAAGCCTGGCTGCCAGGTAGGGGAAACCTGGCTAATCTGACAGCAGCAGGGCAGCCGGAAAACTGTCCCAGAACCGGCATAGCTTTACTACCGTAAATCATTACCGGTGCTCATTTAAGCAGGAGAAAATTCTGTCGTCACGTATTTGGAAGATCTGTTAGATAACAAAAATAGTGAGATACAAGAGTCCAAATATTTTTGATTTTTTATAACGACTCTGATAAATAATTAAGAATAGTCTGGTGTTAGCGTTCTACTTGTCCGTTAAATTATGAGTGTAACGATGTAGTCTGTGATTTTCTAAATCCCAAAAATTATGCTAATTCTTACACTATGGACGAATTAAAATTCTTTCCTATCAGTACGGACTCCTAATGGAACACCATGACGACCAAATACCTCATGAACAAAGACCTCAGTCATCGTTCTTCTCCTGATATTGGATAAAAAAAGAGCGCCTACGGATTGTGTAAAATTATCTACAATAACACGGAGGTATTGGTTTCCTAATAAAGAAATTAAAAATGGGCCTAAATTATCGAATTAATGTTTCTAAATTCGTACCCCTGAATCATAAACCCTCATTTAACTAGCTCCTTTATCTGGTGGACCTTTCTATGCAACCCAAATTGTACACGTGCGACACCGATTTCCAAGATCTTTTTTGCAAGTCACCCTGTAGAATCTTTTTCTTATCGTTTCCACTATTTTGTTGATTCCTAATAGTCCTGCTATTAGTGAATCCTGTGCTTTCTGACAAACGCTATCTATCACCTTTTTTGGCATCAGTTATTGTAATGTTTTCGTTTTTAAGTTTAATAATACCCATTTCTTATATAAGACTCTATCTTTTATGGCGAAAGAGCCCTTTGACTACAGTTTACTTATGTATACTTATCTTCCGATACAAGGTGCTGCCAATCTTATCGACTGTTCATTCTCTTATGTTCAATAATCATCTTTATTGCTGGATATACTATCTGATATTTATGCCATCTTGATTTTCTTTCTGCAACAAAATCAAGTCGTCCAACAGTTTTATCCTCTGGTTTAAAATTTCCCTCAACACAATAGTAGTACTTACAGGATTTATCTTCGCATGGTCATCTGGACAATCCATCTGCATTTCCAGTAGTTGTTTTCTTTCTATGAATAATCTTAAATTTGTTCTAACCTAATAATCCAACCTATCGAGCTAATTCATCATCTTATTCCTGGAATTATAACAACCAAGGTAATGAGAATTAGGATTATTTTCTGATTATTTATTATGGACTATGGACTTAAGGTCCAATTTAGTCCGGCACTGTACATATTGCTAATACATTGGTTTGCTTAATTGCATTTGTTGTAGGATAATAACATACATTACATGATAAAGACAATAAATTGAAGTTAAATAAATGATTAAATAAAATAATGAAACCTATAAAGATATATGTATATACGTATAGAAGATAAAAATAATACATATCTAAATAGAAGTATCAGTAACAATATGGTTTAAATCTTCGAGTTTATAGGTCCAGTAAAAACACATTGCTATCACACTGCAAATAGAAAAATTAAAAGTATAACTAGGGATGTGAGGACTTTAAATGTTAACAGATAATATCATCACACAATATGATATAAAATCACAATCAAAAAAATCACAAAATGATCACAGCGGCATTGATTCGGAGATATAAAATATTAAACATTCAATGTGAACTTATGGATTTGTCTTTGCGTTCACTTCAAGAAGATGCTCGTATAACTTAGTTTTAAAGATGGGTCCATCGATGGCCAAGCGCAGCTCTGCCAGCAATTTGTTCCAAAGATTTGTTACATGTTCACGGAAAGAGTATTAAAAAAAGTATGTTTTGGCCCACGGCCATCACGTTTATGTGCGGCACGACTTCTCGAATCTAGAACTCGATTTCTGGAATAAAATTGATCGGTCCTTATCAAGAATTCTTTCCCGTACAAATTACAATGAAAATGCTTCACAGATTTAACAATTAATATAACAACTCTATACGAGTTTCACAATAATTCCTTTCTGATGGACTGTATACACAAGTATAGTCAGCTATTACCCTCTCTACCATCTTGATTTTAAGACGAAACGGATCTAATGTCATAATATGGAGCGTCGGTATCTAAGATAAATATAGAATCTAACCAGGGAAAGACTGACATTGAAGGTGACGTAAGTGCGCCCTTCAATTTCAAAAATGCTCCCTAACTTTTTAAAGACCATTTAAACTTTACATTTTTCGTTGTTACACTATGGAGAGATCTCGCAATATCAGAGAACCCTTGAATTAATTGCCTCTATTACAAGCAAATTCCTAGAAACTGACGTACATTTTTCTTTGTTTTTAAAATCAGCAATTCTAATACAGTCTTCATTTTTTTAGCATTCGTTTCCATTCATTCTTCTGACACAATGTGTTCTGAATTACTCTTTTGAAGGAATTATATTTCTTTTTATTCATTAAAATATTTCCTTTCTGAAATCAAAGAAACGCCCTTTCAAAATTTGCTAACACTTCCCAATTTTTCTTGAAAAGATCTAGCAATTTATCTGTAATATTATCCTGTATATCTACAATCCATCGAATAGGTACATCTTCTTCATCATTTAAATCTATCTCATCAAAAATAACCTTATAAACTTTCTTTGTCAAACTGATCCTATCAAGGACACCCGAGGATACAATCATCAACTATATCCGCCACAAATGAAACTATTTCCACTTTGTGTTTTCCTAAAACAACCATTACTTTAACCCTTAATTCAACAGGGACATCTTTACTTGTTGGATACTTCAGTATTTTGAAGTAATAAAAATCTTATTTTATACTGAATTTACAAATTTTTAATTCATAATTGTTACACCAGATCCAGAATCTAAAATAAAATTACTAATTTTACTATTTAAGAAGCCTTTGAAAAAAGATTTACTTGGATTTCCATTCTTTTTCTGCTATATAAAATTTAACGCAAATAAGCTGGCTTATCTATTGTCGAATTCGGTCCTAGAATTTTAACAATACCTAGTTTTCCTGTTTATTAGGCATCTGTGTTTAGGGTTAACTAAACCTTACGAGGCCCTTTTCCCACAATTCCAGCACTCGACGTTAGTGGATTTTCAAGGTCTTCTCTCTTGACTTGCTTTCAAATAAAAGTTCAACTGCCGTGCCCTGTATTCTCCTGCAATATTACTCTCGTGCAGTCTTCTACTTTCGTGAAAGACTGCTATAACCTTAATTGCCCTATGAAGATCAACCTTTAATGACTTGATTTTTTCTAGTTAAAGTACTTCTCGTACTTAGTAATCGGCAATCTTAATAATCAATCATGGAAAAGTAATTTTATATTGAGTACTTGATGGGCACTTAAGGTAGACTACCGAAACTAATTTCTGTAAATCCGCAGCTTTACTTTGAAAATTTTTATTTGGCCCTTTTCTCCTATTATGTAATTGAGAATAACACATCGAAGCCACATATTTTTATCTAAAACGTACTTCGAGTTTCAAGGTTAAACCTATCAGTTCTTCCAACTTGGAAAAATTATCAAGTATGGCCTCTTCACGTAAACAAAAAATCAGAGCGACAAGTTTTATATTCGTATCCTATCCATTTGATTTTGCGATAAGGTAAGACTGATTTTAAAAAATCCCTAAGTGAATAGCTACCATCATAAACGTCGACTTCAACGTTAAAGGGAGTTATTTGGGGGAGACCATTTGTGGTGGTCGTAGCAAAAGATTTTCGGTTATATGCATCTGGCTTGTGCCGGTGAATTATTGATTGTGTAACGCTGCATTTCTCCTTTGCTGAGCCTGTCTCTCTCTCTCTCAGAAAAGAGTACCACTCCCCAAAAACTGCGTTCTGTTCAGTTTTCAGGTCTACGAGTATGTCGCCAGCATCATCAAGAGTCGACTGCAACAGCCAGAGCGTCCTCTCATAAATTTTTGCTTGCTTATGCAGCGTGTCCTTATTTTCTTGCTTTGCGTCGTCGAACTGAGCCTGCAAATCGTTACAATTTCCATGCAACGCAACCAGTTTGGCTTTTAACATCACTTTTGTTTTATCACGAGTTTTTACCACTCTTATTATATTTTTAAGCTGATGCTCCAGATCAACACTGCTGCTTAGATTCCTTCAGCTGCCACTTCATTGTCTTCGTATCTTCTATTGATATATTATCCCGGACGAGCCCCCAAAATTGTTACATTCACGAGTAACAATTAAAATACGTTGTTTCGTAAAGAAAAACCGAACTTTGATAACAGAAGCGAACAGAGATAATCAGCTCAAGGTTACAAATTTAACTGCACTAATATTTTTCAACAACAAAAATATCACCTAGTAACGCATAGCAACATTTTTTAAGCGTGGCATTTCATACAATCTAGGGCTATTTAACCGTCTACCCAACAATATGCATATATATATATATATATATTAATACTTATAGTTTGGAATAAACAGTTACTTGTCTGCACTAATAATAATGTTTTCTTGCAGATATATAAGAGTAGCTAATAGAACCAAAAATGTACCTAAATTAGAAATCTCTAGTGTTTATTGATATGCTTTGGTGTTGCTAAACTCTGCATTATCAAAAGGTTTGTTCGAAAATTTGGTGAATTCAAGTCTTTAATTTACAAAAAAAACCAAGAATATTCGATTGCCTACGCTTTTTTTATGTAAAAAATTAATTACACTCAATGTAGTCAAACTTCAAAGAACCCAATATGCTCGACCGTCTGCATTTTTGTTAATCAATCAATTCATTTTAATATCAAACAGCTGATCTTTAGTAATCCAGTACGATTGACTACTTGCAGTTTTCTTATGTGCAAGATTATTGTAATCCCCAGCAGTCAACTCTTAGTTACCTAAAACGCTTGACCGTCTGAATTTTTGTTAATTTATTAATTTATATAAATCACAAACATCTATTCCATAGTAACCCAGAACAATCGACTGCATGCATTTTCTAATGTAAAAAATGTATCTAATTCCAAGCAGTCAAAAACCACATGCCCTGTACGCTCAAATTCCTGCATTTTTGTTAATAAATTTGATCATTCCAATATCAAACAACTGATCTTCACCCACACAACATAAAATGTTTCATCTAGAAGATACACAAAATGTTACAAAATTTTGAATAATAATTGCAGAAATGCGCTGTAAGTAGACAAAAAATATAGTATGAATATTGTGTGGACAATTCTAAGAAATATTCAGAAAACTCTATTGGATGATTTTAGAAAATATTTCAGAACTTGTGTGTAAAAGACCTTTTTGAAAGTGTCAAAAACATTTCACCATCATATTATAAAATTTTTTATGAAATATTTCTGTATGAATGACGAGAAATATTTAGAAGTTATACTTAAATTAATTCAAAAAATAGTTCAGAGCTCGTATACAGAAGACCTTAGTGGAATTTAAAAAAATATTTTACAAGCATTTCATGAAATATATCATCAAATGTTTTTGTAGTACTAAAAGTAAGATTTTTCAAATATTTAAATTCTTGTTTTAATACTATTATCTGCATTGTGTTGCATTAAGCAAAATTTTTCAAACGGTTCTTGGAATTTTCATTATACAATACCATAAAATGGTAATGAAAGCATGAAATGCTTCTAGTGAAAGTTAAATCAAATAATCTAAAGATATACAGAAAGAAAGTTCCATAAATATTTCATAATCATGTTAAAACATTGCATAAAATATAAAACTGAAATATTGAAAAAAGGTTTTTACGATATTATGTAAAGAATTTCGAATCCATTTAGTGAATCTTTTCTTGAGATTTTAAAACATTCCACAAATATTCTAAGCATTGATGTACCAAACACTCCAATAATATTAAATGTAATATCATTTCAAAATTTTGATACTTATTTTAACAACATTAACTGGAACATTTTGCAAATGCAAATTTTAAAGTGTGTCCTACAATTTTTGAAAAACATATTTATAGCGAAATTTCGCACCGTGCGTTCTAACCCTTAGTATTATTTCCTATGATTATTTAAACAATAAGTTTCATAATATTCGTTGTAATATTTATATCATTATCTTTACAAAATCTTCATAATATGTAAAAAGTTTTAGAAATATTTTTAAAATGAAGCCTCAACTCTATTAAATATGTGGTTTACTTAAAATATTTAAATTAAAGCAAATATAATGTTATATCGAAAATTCAACTATGTTACAGTTATGTATTAATATTAAATGCAGCTTTTTAATAAAGTATGAACTATGATTTCATAAGTTATACAATCGTAAGGTATGCATAAGTTTTTGATGGTATCTGGCACAGTTTACTTAAGGTCCGCGGCTAAAACGATGGATTTCAGAACAGCAGGTCAGGGTTCGAGCCCTTTTTACGACGATCAGCAAAAATAATATTTTCAAGACTTGTATCCTGTTTCAGCAAAAATTTCGTTCGTAATATTATAAATGGAATACACCATTTATGATAGTCTATCATCAATTAATGAATTAATATATAAATGGTTTCCAAAAATAATAAATTACTGTACAAATATTAATACGTACCATGTAAATTGAAGGATAACTTGCCAAATCGATTTCGGAAATATTTCTAGTAACACTCAAAACAAATAGGCTAGAATTAATTTTAAACTATTTCTAGACATTATTTCGAAATATTTCAAAATTAATTTTTTTTTGCAACAAAACATTTCACAAAACTTTCAAGAAATATTTATGTAACTAATTTATCGCGATCATATTTACATTTCAGTAATATTTAAGAAAATATTTATAAAAGTTTTTAACCTTTTACCGAAAGCTTTCATAAACCTGATAAAAAATTTTCATGCCATCAACCCAGTACGATTAACTGCCAGCACTTTTCTTCTGTGAAAAACCGATCAAATCCCTAGCAGTCAATCCCTAGTTACCTAAGACTCGAATGTCTGCAATTTTTATGATTTGGCAATTCATTTGAATGACGAACAGAAATTTCTTAGTAACCTAGTACGATCGACTGCCTGCACTTTTCCTATGTACAAAATTTAATAGATCATACGCAGTCGAACTCCTTAGACCTGACACGCCTGATTATTTGCATTTTTGTTAAATTGTTGATTTCTTTATGTAACAAACAACCGATCCCTACTAACCTAGTATAATCGACTACCAGCACTATTTTCATGTAAACAATTTATTAAATGTCAAGCAGTCGAACCTTTAGATACCTGATACGCTCAACTATCTGCATTTGTATTCATTATATTGAGTATTATATCTTACAGCTGATGTTTAGTAACCCAGGACGATTGACTGCCTCCACTTTTCTTATGTAACAAATTAATTTTTATACAAGCAGTCCAACTCTAGTACCCACTACGCTAGACTGCCTACGTTTATGTTTAACAATTATTTTAATAAAATAACAAACAGCAAATCCCTAGTAATCCAGTACGTATGACCGCCTGAACTTTTCTTATGCAAAAAATTGTTAGATCTTTAGCAGTCGATTCTAAGTTACCCAAAACGCTCAACTGTCTGTGATTTTGTTAATTGCTAATTTATTTTATCAACGGACAGTTAATCCGGAGTAACTTAGTACGCTCGACTGCTTGCATGTTTCTTAAAAAAAAAATGTATTCAATTCCAAGGAGTCAAACACCAGAGACCTACGCTCGACTGCCAACGGTCTTGTTAATTATTTAATTTATTGAAATAACAAACAGCTAATTCTTACTTACCTAGTTCGATCGACTGCCTGCACTTTTCTCACGTACAAAATTGAATAAGTTAGAGGCAGTCGAAATCTTGAGACCCAATACGCACAGATGCATTTTTTCTCAACCTATTAATTTAGTTATGGGGCGTTTTACGTCAAGTGTCTTAAGCAGCCGCGGAGTCCCAAAAAGACAGCATTTTAGACGCAATTTTTAAAATTCTAAACTCAATATATAAAAATAGGTCGACAGGGTTTTTGACGTTTTTATTTCTTGGCTTTGAAAAGTGTCCATCAGTTTTTCAAGAATCAATCACCCGAGCCTCGAAAAATCAAAAAAAAAGGAAAATGTTCGCAACATTATGTAAAGATTTCAAACTTAATTAAACTCCCGTACTACAACTTGTTCGATTATTCAATACTTAATATATAGAACGCGGCTTCTATACTCGATTTTTCGAACAGAATTA
>JAPYYV010004635.1:0-16395 GCA_030522625.1 Copidosoma aretas
AAATAAACCAACACGCTGCGGAACCAACGACTCGGCTACCATGTCAATAAACTATATGCGAGGTAAGGTAGCAAACACAATAAAGAAGATTTGTTTATTTACGAATAAGTATATTTAACTGTAACATAATGGATTAATCAGGATTACACAGATAGAACCGACGAGAGCGTGCGTGCATGGCAACGGCCATATTCAGTTTGCTCTCTATACACATCTTACTATACTTGCTCTCATCGTGTCTATACACTAAATGGTAGATGTCGCAAGTTACATTCTAGTGATATAAATCTACTCATATTCTAACACGAAGCTAATAATATAATGAATCATAATAATTTCGATGATACTAAATATAATGATCATTATAATTATGACGATGATGATGATGATGCTGATGATGGTAATATTAGGAATGATAATGTCTATTTGGATGATGATGATGATGCCAAATAGGATGATGGTGATAATGTAGATGATACATCAATGATGATAAAGATGTAGATTCTAATGTATACACCTCGTCTCATATTTAGGTGCTAACCGGAAAGGGTAATAATGAGCTAACGAATATAAAAAAAAGGTATTCTTAGAATGTTCTTTGGTCAAGTATTTTTTTTTTTTTAACTAACTTTATAGATAAGTGATCAAGTACAGCCTTGGATAGAAAAAATTGCCTTCACATGCTTGACTATTCTTTGTCAATATCACTAAAAGTTATTCTACTTGCTTAAACATATCTATGAGTGGTGCAACAGGCAGTGTAACCATATTTGATGAACAAGCTAGGCCGTACAAAATCAAAGTCAAGATAAAGATAAGCAGACATAACGTTTTAGTGCAGCAACCGACTACATAAGCCTGCAGTCAGCAATGAGTTGTTGTAGAGAGTTTTATATACTAGTAGGTACTTGACAGTACGAACGGGTACTTGCGAGTACTTGGGGGTACTTACAGGCATTTCTGGGCACTTTTAGGTACTTAGGGTACTTGCAGGTACTTGCGGGCACATTCAAGTACTTTTGAGTACTTGCGGGTACTTCAGTGGACTTCAAGATACTTAGAGGTACCTACGAGCACTTGCGAGTACTTCTGGGTACTTGTGGGTACTTAAGGGTACTTAAGGGTACTCTAGCATGACAATGATAAGTAAGTAGATAATGCTCATCATAATAATTCTGATGGTGATGATGGTGTCGATTATTATGATATAAAAATGTAGATGATGATGATGATTATGATGATAATAAAGTTAATCATCAGGATAATGATAATAGTAATCAAGATGATGATATTAATGATGATAATGATGATTCTAATGATGATAATGATTATGATTACAATGACTATGAGGTCAATGATGATGATAATTGTGATGTGATGTTGATGATAAAGACAACGATTATGATAATAATTATTTTGATGATAATGATAATAATGATGATGATAATAATGATTATGGCAAATAAATTAATACTTACCATGATACTGATGATAATGTAAATGTTGAGGATGAGTGTGATAGTAATGTTGTAGATGATACCTGTGGTAATGATAATAAACATGATTATGATCATGATTATGATAGTATTGATGATAATTCTGTCGATGATGATAATGATAAAGATTAGGATAGTGATGTAAATGATGATTGAAATTATGATGATGATATTAATGATTATGATGATGATGATGATATAAAAAAAATGAATATTATGTTAAAAAACATTATGATAATGGCAATCAAGATGATAATGATAATGATGATGATAATTATGATGCTGGTGATAAAATTGATGTTGATAATGATACTTATGATGCGATAGTACTATTGGTGACAACGATGAGAATAATAATGATTACAATAATGATATTGATGATTATGATAATAATAATGATAATGATATTGATGTTGATTAACTTAATGATGTTGTTATTGAGGATATTGATAATGTGCAGAAGATGACGTTCTTTAAGATCATGATAATGAAGGTCATTATAATCAGGATAGTATTAATGATGATGATGATAATGATAATGATTATCCATGCAATGATAACTATGATGATAATAATGCCAATAGTAATGATGGTAATGAAGAACATAATAGTTATGATGATTATGATAATTTCGATAATACAAAATTAATAATAATAATACCGATGATAATAATGATGATGATAATAATGATGATGATGATTATGATTATGATGACTCTGATAATGATGATGATGATGATAATGATAACGATGAATTGATGGTAATGATGGCTATGACAATAGAGATGCAAATAATGGTGTAGATAATCTTGATGATAATGATATTGTTGATAATGTTGATGCTAATGTTGATAATTATAAAATTAATAATCATAATGCTGGTGAGATTTTAATAATAATAATGTTGATGATATTTAAGATTATGATAATGACAATGTTAAGAATATTTATGATAATGATTATGATAATTAAGACGGTAATTCTGATAATCATGTCGATGACGAATATGATAATGGTGATGATAATTATGATGACGATATTAAAAGTGTATATTAAAAGAATGACTATGATGATTAAGATGATAATAATGATGATGATGTCCTAGATAATGATGATTATGTAGATGGATGTGAAAATGTAGATGACGGTGATGATGGAGATAATGATGATAATGATGATGTCGATGTTGATTATATAAATGAAAATGATTATAAAGATATCGATGATGATTATGATAGTGATAGTGTAGATGATGATTATGATGATTTATAATATAATAATGATTATGATCATGACGATGATAATGATAATAATGATGGTAATGATTATGATTATGTTGATCATGATTATGATGATATAAATGACAGTATGAATGATGATAGAAATATTAATAATATTAATTATGATTATTATAATAATGATGACGACGATGATGATGATAATGATAAAAATAATGTGTAATGATCATGATAATGATAATGACAAAGATGCTGGTGATGTCCAGGAGAATAGAGATGATGGCTATGACGACGATTTGATCATGATGAAGATGATGATGATGATGATGATGATGATGATGATGATGATGACGATAACGATAAATATGTTGATCGTTATGCAGATATTATTGATATTAATGTTATTCTTGATGATGTCGATGCTGATGATGATTATTGTGTAGATAATAATCATAATGATGATGATAGTGATGATGATGAAGATAATATTGATGTTGATCATGATGATAGTGATAATTATCATAATGATTACAATTATGTAAATGATGGTAGTGATGATGATAGTAATGATGATAATGATCATTATAACAATATAGATGATAATGATAGGAATGTTTATGATGACAAATGTGACCATACTGATGATAATGGGCTCAATGGCGGTGGTAATGATTATGATGATGATGATTATAATGGATACTCTTACGATGACGATGATAATCATAAAGACGATGAAGACGGCACCGATGATGATAATAATGCCGATGTAAATATTATCGAAAATTATGGTAATAATCATGTTGTTGATAATGATAATGATGACGATGAAGATGATGATGATGTTGACGATAAAGATGATGATGGGGATAATGTAGTTGGTGCAGATAATTTAGATAAAGAAGATGTAAATGTAGATAATAATCACAAACCAAATTAAGTTAAGACTGATGTACATTATGTAGTGATAATTCCAATATCAATGTTAATGAAGATTATGCAGATGATGATAGTCATAATGTAGATGATAATTATCATGACGATGATGATATTAATATCGTTGGTAATGATAAGAATAATAATTATACGAATAATTATGATTTTAATGATGATGATGATATCGATAAAGATGATATAGATGATAACGATGATGATGATGAATATAACGCGGAGATGATGATAATAATGTCGATGAAGATGATAACGATGATGATGATGACGATAATGTACATGATGTAGATGATGATGATTATGTTGTTTAAAATGATGGTAATCAATGTAATAATAAGTATATCCTCGACAACTACAGCCAGGGATACGATGTCAACAATATATTCCACGATAAATATGATGATGGTAAAGATGGTGATGATTATCATGATACTTATAATATTGATGAAGATAATTTCGATGATTACGGTGCTGATGATGTAGATAATGATAATAATTAAGATGATATTTTTATGATGCTGATAATTATCATGATGATGACGATATAGATAATGATAGTAATGATGATTATCATAATTCAGATAATAATGATGTTTATGTTGATAATAATAATAATGATGATGATGTTGATGATAGTAATGTCGATAATGACAATGACAATGATTATTATGATAATGATGTTCATAGTGATGATGGTTACGATAATAATGAAAAATCTGATGATGAGGATTATGACGACGACGACGCTAATGATATTTATTATTACGACATGGGTAATTGTCATAATAGTAAAGATGATTGTAAAGACGACAATGACGAAGACGCCGATGATGATGATATCGATGAGGATGTAAATAATGATGATGATCATGTTAATGATCATGTCTTCAAGATGAAAATCATAATAATGTAGATTATGTAGATTATAATAAGAATAATATCAACTTTAATAATTTTAATGCTGATGATGATAGCTATAATATATATGGTGATGACTATGATAAAGAAGTTAGTAATGTATTTGTAGAAGGTTACAATACAAATAATAATAATTATAGTGATGATGATTACAATGATGATGATGATTATCATGGTAATAGTGACGTTATCGATGATGATAATAATTCTGATGATGATGTCGATGTTGATAATGACGATCATGATAGTGATGATGAGGATATTGATGATGATAATGATGATGATGATGATGATGAAGTATTTAATTTTGAAGATAATAATATTGATGTAGATGATGATGCGTGTGATAAAAATAATAGTAAATATGTAAAAAATTATGTAGATAATCTTGTTGATGATAAAGATTATCTAGGTGATCTTTGAGATTATGCTAATAATGATGATGATGATTATGATAGAGAGTATCTTGATAAAGACAACGATGATGATTATGATGTTTATGGTGATGATAATAGTGATAATGGAGACGATGGCAACATCGACGACGACGACAATGTTGAATATAATGATAATGATGCCGATAATGACGATGTAGATAATGATGATGATGATAATAGTCATAGCATAGATAATGATAGTTTTAGTGTTTATGATGATGATATTTATTATTATGATAAACAAAATTATGATGATAGTGATAATAATGATGATAATGATGATATTGATCATGATGATGATGAAGATGTTGATGATAATGATGATGACTATAATGATGATGGATGGAATCAAAATTATTATTTTGATGATGATAATGATGATGATGATGACCATAATGATAATAAAACTGATGGCAAGAATAAGGATGACGACGACGAAGACGATGACAGCAGCTACGCACACGATGTCGACGATGTATTCCGCGAGACTGATGTCGATGATAATAATATAGATATTGATGATGATGAAATTTGAAATATGAATGGTGTTTATCAAGTTCACTATAATTATGATTATAGTAATAAGAATGCAGATAATGCTGTTGGTAAAAGCGCCCTCTGGCGTTGGGCGGCAGGCGAGGCAGAATGCGAGAGAACGAGAACAGAGAGAGAGATGACGGTCAGCTATTTTCACTGACGATGTTCTCGGACGCAGCCTGCAATCCAAGTCGTGGTGACGAAGGCGTAGATGAGCCTTAGCAAGTGCAAGAGAGGAAGAGTAAAGGTCGTCTCCGTCGTTGGTCCCTTGAGGAGACTGCTGACTGTGTCGTCCCTGTAGTCGCCTGGAGTCCGAATGACGTCGCTAGCTGCCTATCCTCTGGATTTAAGAGTGCGCTCCAACAAGCGTCAGTTGATAAGTAGATCTGAGGATCTTTCGACCAGAGGAGATAGGTTGTTTTGAATAAGAACACCAAGATTGTTATTTTAAAGAAAGTGGTTCAACTTATGACCATACCACTGCCTTTGACTTGCGTCGGGGCTCGGGAGCCAAGAAGAGCATATGCCGCGCCTACTCAAGCCCCTTACACAGCTAGTGCACTTGGGGGGGATTGGTAGCCACATGGCAGCTGGTAGTGTGAACTACGAGGCAGGCTTTATTTTGATCGTACATTGGCGCAAATATTTGAAAAGCTTTAAGAAATTTATGAGAATGATATGATAAATTTATAAGTAAAATAATAATAAATTTTGATGAAACCCCAGACAAAACTCTGTTAATGATAGTTATAATGTAGATGATGATTATGATGAAGATGTTAGTGATGTAGTTGATGATGGTAAGAATGATAATGATGATAATAGTAATGATGATAATGATGATGATGACGTATTTGATGATGATTATGATGATAGTTATGTAGTTAATGATAATGGTAATAATTATAAAGGTGATGATACAAATAATGATGATAATAATTATGATGATAATAATGATGCTATCATCGGTGATAATAATTATGATGGGGACGCTGATGATCTACATGTTTATAATGATTAGGATGATGATGAAAATGATGATGACGATGACGATGTAGATAATTATTTTGATAATCTTAATAATGGTGATGATGATGATGATGATGATGATGTATCTGAGGATGATAATAGTGATGATGTAGATAATGATGATGATGATGATGATGATGATGATGATGATGATGATGTAGATGATGATAAAAAAGTAGATAATTATGTAGATGATCTTGATTTTCTTGATATTATTGACGATGATGATATTGATGATGATAATGATAGGGACAATAATGATCATGATGATGATGATGATGATGATGATGATGATGATGATGATGATGATGATGATGATGATGATGATGATGATGATGATGATGATTATAGAGCCGACGACGATGACGACGACCGCAACCACGACGATTATGATGATATTGATGATGATGTATATGATAAAGACGATTATGAATATAATAATGATGATGTCAATGATTATGATAATGCTAATAATGATGTCTATGATTATGATGATGTTAATGATAATGATTATGATGATGCTGATGATGATGATGATGGAGAAGACTGTAACGGCTACGAGATCGATGATGACGACAAATATGATGTATATCATGTGGATGATGATGACGATTAGTATTATTATTATGATCATTATGACGATGATGAGGATGAGAATGTTTTTTATTTTTTTGTTGTTCTTCACTGATGCACTGACTGCTTTTGCTGCTGCTGCTGGGTCATCATGCATTATCGAATTCGATCATGAATGCACATACTGTTTCTCAAACTCTTCTAGCCTATTTGCTAATGGTTTTTTTGGCAAATCAGATGATTGCATGTATGGAAATGAATTTAATCATTCCATTGGTGATTGCTTTATGATTAATAAATGAATGTATTAAGAATTTTTTAAATGTATAACTGTTTATAAAAAATTTTTTTAACTATTTACTATATCTTTGAACATTGGAACATTTTTTTTTGATATTTCTAACTACCGATTTCTGTTACATATAACCTAAATTCAATACATAATTTTTCCAGTTCAAAAGAAATATGTTGAAAAATATCGATTTGGAAACTTCTTATAAGCTTTCAAAACCAAATGAAATTTTTCTAATAAACTTCTTTTAAATCTTATACTGTATACAGAGTTTAAGCAACATACAAAACAAAGTTACATGGTTCAAAAGTTTATAGATCATTCTCTGTTTGGCACTTTTATTTAATTTTGTTCTATCTTTATTTTAGGTTATAATTCTGGATTCCCCAAACTCATATATTTTCTCTTACCATAGCTGCTTCAGTAGTTTTTTCTTCTGCTTTAAATATTTTGGTTTTAATACCCAAATCTCCTATGATAAGTTTGTGTCTTAGTTTTTGCATCGTTAAAGATCAGGTTAAATGACTAAAGCAATGATTTTTGTACTAGTTATTTTACCTGTGTTTGTATCTCTGCAATAAGTAGACGGGCAGGTATACTGCTTCGTGAAGTGCAGACTTGCCCATTTTACGGAACGAAATACTTATTCTTCATGACAGAGAAAGATACAAGACGACGCGATTCTTTTCAACACCGGTAAATAGCACCAAAAAATCTTTTCTAAAACATTCAACATCCATCGTTTTTTCAGTTTATAATTTTAATATGACATTTTAATTCTTCAATAACTTGCGTTTTCCATATAAAAATTAATATTTTTCCATCATATGAAGTAGATAATAATCTATGATGAAAAACCAGCTACAACGTTAAAAAATTTTACTTTCTCAGAATCAAACTTCTTTTTTGCATGATTATTTTTGGTATCTTGCTTCTAATAGCTTATTGAAAATTTGTAGACACCTGCAAGAATGTATTCAAACAATGCACTCCCCTATTCTATTCTTTTGGATAGGCCACAAATTAGAACTTTAAAATGTTTTTAACAGTATGATGCATAAATTTATGTGCTGTATAGGCTGTAGTCTTGAGTATTAGTTAGAATAAAGATTAAAGCTTACTAAATATGAATTAGCTCTAAAAAAATTTACTCTAAATTGAATGAGTCATGTTGAATTTTGCGAGTAGTGAATATGCATTGAAGGGTAAGAAAACTCTCATTGACAGATTGTTAAGCTGGAAATCACATTCGATAAATTTTTTGGTCGCCAAATTGAATGTGCCATTTTAAATTTTGCAAAACCAATAACAAAGTCGTGTCAGCAACCCAGGAAATCCTTCGTGACAAATTCTTACGTTAAATACTAAATTTCAATATTTTTTCGCAGCTATAATAGATCCACCAGGTAAAATTTTGCATCACTAAGAATGTATTCGTAATCAGCGACCTAAAAAACTCTTTATGATGTTTTTTTGCGACAAATAGAAAATTCATATATTTTTTGGCTGCCAAGTTGGATCCGCTATTTTGAATTTTTTCAAACTAATATCGGATTCGTAATTCGCGACCAAAAGATCCCTTATGATATATTTTTGCGACTAATAACATATTTAAATATTTTTTAGCTGCCATTTTTAATTTTGAACAACTTATAACAGGGATTCGTACTTAGCTACCCAAAAAACCCTATATGACGTATTTTTGCGACAACTATAAAATTTAAAAATTTTTTTGACTGCCATATTGGTTCCGCCAATGCGCGTTTTGAAAAAGTAGCTGTAAGGCATGAAAGTGTATATTTTATGTACTTCAATTAAATTTTCATGTGTATCCATTCAAAAATGAGGTAATGTCTGAATTTTGTCTATTTTGTCCCATTGTTCTGGGGAGGGGGGGGGGGGGGGTTGCAAGGACTCTAGCCCCCAGAAACTAATAGTGAACATTATCGGATAAAATATTCTAAAACTGGTAAAATTATTGTGACTTTAAAGGCTACAAGAATCGATAAACTAATTGTCTTCTGTAACGATTTAAGCTGACTGTAACTGAATCAGATGATTGTCTTGTTAAAATTAATGAAGAACAGTGCTATTTTGTCCATTGTTTCTATGTTTCTGATAAGGTTAATAAAAAAGTTTTGGATTCATATATAGAAAATATATCTCAATATTATTATGAACATAATGATGCCCTCCAACCTCAGTGATTTGTATTAAAATACGGAATCTATCAGAAAAATGTAACTTACAATGTTGCAAAGTACATTTTTGTTATATTTCAAAAAAATCTTTATATAACGCGTATTAAAAAGAATTCACATGTAACTAGTACTCATGTTTTTAAGTATTCAAGTATTCTTAAACTAAAGCATCAAAAGCAGTTGTCTACTTTATGAAAAGAGCATTTTATTGGTTTTAAGAAGACTGACAAGAGTTATGTCTCCACTATGATACATTTTCAAAGTTTTTTCTTACATGCCACAAAAGTCCACAAGACAAAAATACAGACATGGAAGCTAAAATACTGCCACGACTGATACAAAATATATGCAAGCTGTATCATACATTCAAATATGTAGACAAAACAAAAAAATTTAAGATAGAACATAAGTCGAAGGCTGCATGCACAATAATTAAAACATAAAAAGAATAATGACAAGTGAAACATATTTACAGACTCAGAATTAAGTAATAATATGGAGCCAAGGATACCAGACTGTGACAAAAGTAGAAAGGAATGTACTTTTGAATCAAGAAAAATAAAAAGTAAAATGAGAGAGTAATCGAGACAATTATATCAGCTTTGTTGAAGATATTTGGTTTGATTAGCAGACGTAGAAGCTTTCATATAGAAATCTAAGCTTTAATATGAAATCTCCTTGATTCAATACCCGAGGTAACATATAAATTAATGTAATAGTGAGTGCGAGAACAACAAGAGATCAATGATGATGATCAAGGAATGAGAACATTATACAAAAGAAGAAAAATAAAAAATACCCACAATAAGAATATATAAATACATTACTTATGGAGACGGAAGTGACACGAAATAAAAATTATGAACAACACGAGTATTATAATTATAAATAGTTTAGGGATATGAGTATACGGCGACTTCAATGTATACAAAACTACAGAGACATTGTTATTAGAGTCAACACCGGGCCTTTCGCTTTCTAGTGGTGACATGTGTTTATCCAACTCCATAAACAGGTGAAGTTGATCCAAATCCTGAAGGCACATAACCACGGATAAAATACTGACCTTACGCCAAGAAAATCGGGTCTGTGTGATTTACGTCTTTTTTTCACGAATTGTCTTATACTTGAGTGGCATTATTTTTCTATTCGTGTTGAGATTATACAAAAAATTCTAAAAAAAATAAAATGCAACCCATAATTATTGGCTAACGAAAGGACTAGTAGTTCTAAAGGAAGAACAATAGAGTTATAATAGTGATAAATGAATTTTTGCTTATGAATACATGTCATTAACAGAGTTCAGACTAATTAACAAAAAAATAGTATGAACCGTAAATGGCAAAATAAAAATTACATAACAAGTATCGGATCCGCAAAAAAACGTCCAAAATCAAAACAAATATTAAGTACTCCATAAGATTATGAAAGGCAGCTAGTCAATCAGTATCTACGTAGGAATCTATTTTTCTATCATACAACTAACACTCGTAGCTCCTTCATAGCAATATCTTTGAGGATTGATGATAAACAGACGACAGATAACAATTTTCTCATTAATTATATTGTCTCGAACTGTTATTAAAAACATTTCAAAACATTTGTTAAGAAAATTATTTTATGTGGCTGGATATTATGTGTGATGTATGACATAAATTAATTAGTAGTACTTTCTAATCTGGTTAAATTTTTTGGTCATCAAAGGAGCCTAACCGGTAGTGACATCTTGTACATACCTTGAACTGGCCCTTGCCATTAATTAAAACAGTCTCAGGATCCTGGCCAGTGTTAACAGCTAATCTCCCAGGGAATCTTTCAGCAGCATCTTCATGCATCCAGTCACTTATCAATATTATATGAGTTGTTAAGTCATAATCGTAGAGGTTACTATTTGGATCTTTACTTGGAGGTTGTCGTATAACTATACTGCCATAAAGACCATCCATTTTCTGTAAGCCAGTGTGTGCATGCCAGAAATGCGTCCCAGCGTTTGCAGCAGTCCATTGATATCTGCCAAAAAATAGTGATTATATACTAATGTGTGGTTAGAGAAGAAAGTTCATAGGTTCTAGTTTTTGTAAAATTTCTATGAATACAAGAGAAATGATGCAGAAAAATTATAAACATCTTGCAATATATAGATTATTTGCGAAACTATCTCTCTTTATACATAATCATAGTGAGTAAAGAAATAATCATACAAATAGAGCACAATAAGCCATGAGAATAACAAACTTCTATATTTTCCATTAACATCTACATTAAAACACACATATGTTTTATTTTAATTGTCGTTTCATAGATGTATATTTTATGGGTGCGACTTAAGACTACGATTTTCTCCACACGCAATTGCATCCACTGTATGAACATGAATTCGAAGGCTAACAGAGCCACCGCATGCATTTATATTAATATGTAAGGAATCCTGGTGTACAGAAAACTTATTTTAGGTAATTGAGCAGTAGCTTCCGTTTAATTGTTATCAGTGTAGTACTCAGAAATACCAGCGTGCGTACGAGAAGCTCGAGCAATTACCTGTATAATACTGCCATAAGAGAGGGGGCAACTGTCAACTCATATAAAATTAAAGCTAATTTTATCATATAATATTATTTGAGATAACAGATTATTTAATACTAATCTAGTTGTACACAAACTATAAAAGAAACTTTGATAATATTTTTATACAATTATGTTTTATTGTTCTTTATTTAATTTCTGCAAATTTGTCTATAAGATCATCGTAATCTATATTTTTTACCAGTTTTTGTTTTATCAACAGAATCATACAATAATTTAAACGTGACTAGCCCATACATGATATAAGATAGTTTTTTGCTTATTGCTATCATTCTTTTTACTTGTATCCCTGTTCTTGTAACAAATACTAAAATGATCTTAAGTATTACTTTTTACATCTTTCGCTTCTTCCAACTTTTTACCTTCCAGCAGTTCCCTCCCGAAGGTAAAATAGCAAGCTACCATACCAATCCTTTCAACGTGACACAATTCTTGAGCTCACACGTATCTCGCGTTTTTTTTTTTACTAGCTGTTTTATTTAGAACCGGTATAAAAAAATTATGCGTGAAATTATTGCATAAGTGAAGTGAAGCTCTAACTACTGCTCTTTTCTTTAAGGTAATCAAAAGATCTATATTTATATTCATATGTATTTTAAGGAATATTTTAAAGAAAATATTTTATAGGAAATATTTTATAAGGGATAGAATGGACAGGAATTTTGGGGGGAAAGAAATAAAAAAAAAAATTTGTTTTTATTTTCAAATAGTTTATTTAAAATAAAAAAGAATCTAATTTTTACAAGAATTTTAATTTGTGACCAACATCATTGATCATGTTATATCTCAAACTTTTATGTTATAACGCTCACAGATCTTTGTCATAATAATCATCACTAACTTCTTTTTAATCTATGTGTAGGTAGAGCTTTCTCCTGCGCTTGACGTTATGAAGAGCACACATGGATTTGTAGCCTTTATGGTGGTGAGTGCAAGCAGTAACTTACCTTGGAAGTTCAAACAATAGGTAATCGGTCATGTCAGTAACACGAAAACCACATCATTCAAGCCGCTTTTGTCTCCGCTCACCAATAATATTTATATTTGCAGCATCTCTAAGACTTTCTAGCAGAATATTTCCTATCTCCATGCACTCAATATCATCTGAATCCCAGGTTAGTTCATGATAGCAAAGTTCGAGATATAAATTTGCATGTTTATACTTCAGTGATAATTTGCACCAGGCAAAAGGCGGTTTGAAAAAAAAAATTTAATCTTTAGAATCGTTAGTACTTAGACAAAAAATAGCTGAACATTATTAACAGGCTTTTTAAAGTCTTGCATATCAACCTCATACTCCGTTCTTTCATTGTTTTTTTTTTTATAACCAGCACGTTCAGGAAAAGATTTTTTGTTTGTTGAATACTTCTTCGTAATATTATTCAGCCAAGATTTTTTATCATCATTCTTAGTGTAAAGTTTTTGATGTTTAACATCTGTGGTAAACTTAATAACGGTTGGTTTAGAAGACATTTTGGCTTAATTAGGTTGGTTGATCAATTGTAGCGACCTCTTCTTCGCAACTCCACGAAGATTCCACTACTGATGCTCTAATTGTTTTTTCGTATCTTATGAATTTACATTTTTTTTAACCCACTTTATAGATCTTTCGTTAAATTTCTCACACTTTTGATATCTACTTTTGTACTCTGTTTTTTCAATGCTCTGACCTTGTCCCATGACAGATAGAATACAAATAAGCCAAAATAACCATTGTAACTACTTAAACATTCGGCATCGCAAAGACTCTACATCAGTTTTCTTGCATCCCCACTTATTGAACTGTACTAAACAATACGATTACACAAAATCAAACATTAAGCCGATGTATTTTCAGGTCGATTATCGTAAGATTCGAATTCTAGTCGCACATATACAGGAGCATTTTGTAACTACTTGTTTTGCTCAGAGTAATCAAGCACAATGAATGGTACATAATGTTTAAAATGATATTTGCTTAATAAAGGAGTACGATCTTAACGATAATATAAATTCTGAAAATTTGCATACATATCGTAGAACAATGTAAACTGATTTTTTGATATATTGATATTAAGCTTACTTTACGGATAATATGGAGAATTTAAATAGAGTTGCACATTTCTTATGTTGCAATAATTGAACATGCTAGCACTAGAACACTTCTTTGATTTTTACGGTTTGTCTGGAAGGCTAATTCAATACAGGGTGAATTTCGAACTAATTTGATGTTTTGACTGTCCATGTATGTGTTGATGTAGTTGGTAAAGGTAGATACCCATACAGTTCCCACATTGGATAACTTATAGATATACATTTATTCTTTTGCAGATAGTTCCGCAGACAAATTTTATGTAAATCGGGCCTCACAGCGTAGGACATGATCCATTAGACTTTCGATATTACAATCTTAAATATTATCCCAATGGCTGCTCCATTGAATCGTTTCTGGATCTTATAAGTATTTATTCATGTTTCACATTAACAACTATCTTACGATAGTCTTCAGCAGAACAAAAAATTATACTTAAAGAAATCTAGATATGAAAGTAGCCATTACCATCTGTTGGACTCAGTTTATTTGAAGTACCAAGTCAACCAGCATTCTCAGTCAATATATCTTGATCAGGACTAAGCGTCAGCCAATTTTTCATGGAAGTCGTTAAACTCATATTCCCTGACTTATCGAACTCTATAGCATTTATCTCATACCTTATTTTATCAAAAAGGTGGCAGGTGGCGTTTTTTACTTATTAAGTATTTGGCACTGCCATAGTACCATCTGCTTTAAGTAATCTTCCATGAATATGTAAATATCTGCTGGATGGTAACAGACATAGGTCTTTGTGCTGAATTAAAATACAAATTTCATCACTAATATTATAAGTTGATGATGCGTATGGCAGATAAGGATAAAATTGATAGTGTGCAATAGATTCATCAAATGTAATAGATGACTAAATGCTTGAAATATTATCGATCTTCAAGACAACAAAATAATATGCAAGTAAGTTTCCATCTTTTATTTTTAAGCCCAGGCTTTTGAAAAACTATGTTTTGACTCGTTAATTTTGTATGCTTGAGCTGTCTTTTCCGTAGTCTTAACGGATTCGTACTTCGTTATTGACTGAGTGTAAAGGGACATTTTGAGCTGTTTGCATAATTTTTTTTATTTTAAATAATACCCATTACAATGATGGTTCTATGTGTAATATTATCATTATGACTTTTCCGCAAAAATAAATGAAATTACCAACTTGATCAACTGTACGTATTTTATTGTGTTTGATAACTCTTCCAGCCCCGGGTAAGTAAATTATTTTCGAAGAAACTTTAATAAATGTATATCCTGGTGGTACAGCAGGGAAACATTCGTCAATCGTGTGAACTTTTTCTACGTTTACAGAAGCTCCGCTAGTGATGTTAGACTCAACTCTTAATGCGTTAACCTTCGTAATGGCCACAGGTAAGTCTGAGTTATAAGTAATGTTTTCTGCAAGTACCCTTTCAGTAAAAGCTAGTAGACGTCCTACTGAATCTTTTGGTCTAAAATTTATATACTTATTTTATGTGATGACAAAGCGAAGTGTATTATTGCTCAGTTGCAGAGTAATAAGTATTCCAAGTAGATCTAGTGCTTTGAGTAATTGTGACTTAGTATCTCCAATTTTGTAGCTTCCAGCTAGTAACACAATTACTTAATCGTGTACATAAAATCTATTATAATTTTTATCGATGTTTGGAATCAAATAAAATGTTAAAATTTCTACCAGACCAAGGATGTAGTTATGTTTTGGTGACAATTCAATGGGTGGTAAATACTGAGCTTCTAGAACGCATGAAGTACCTCACAGACCAAGGTTTAATGTTTCTACTATGACTGTTAACATAAAACTTGGCTTTTTTTACTATTTTAGGTGCTTCTATATGTTTCGATAGGAACCTCAAGCATGGATGACCGGAATAGTAAGAATTAAATTTGATATAAAAAGGCATGGGATATCCGAAGTTAATGAATGAGAGCAATGTGGAATCACTGTGAGCGGGTTAATAAAAACAGTACAGTTATATATATAACTGAGTGTATATTCTTCTTATGTAGGTACAAACACGTCAGTCGAGAGCAACGGCTCGATACGTACTGACTGGCTTATTACATATATA
>JAPYYV010004636.1:0-19143 GCA_030522625.1 Copidosoma aretas
AATGCATGGACCGAGCGTGGGGTGCAGGACACCCCCGACCATCGTACACCGGCCCGACCGCGCGCCGCGCGATGAACGAACGAACAACGGTATGCAACTCACAGCCTGGGCCGGTGCACTTGCTCACGGCGGACTCGAAAAAGTCCGGCGCCTCGGCCTCGAAGCAGCACCTGATCAGGGCCATGTCCCGGCCGTCCGCGGGCCGTACAAGGGCCTCGGCCGCGCGCGCGCGGGGGGAGAGTCCGACCAGCGGGAGTCCCCCCCCCGCCGGGGGTGCAGATGCGTGTAGTGCGCTTGCACGCGCAATGTGCCCGAGCCGCGCGCCCCTGCTCTACTGACCCGCCGTGGACGGGAGGCTCCCCCGCGTCGCGGATCTCGGCTCTTCTCCCCTCGAGGGGGATGTTTCCACCACCACCCCCACCCCCCGGGTGACGTCAGCCGCTGACCGCTTTTGCGCGCGCGCGCGTTCTCCGGATTATCGCGCGCTCGAGGTGCTTTGGGTGGTTTTGGGGGGCCGAGTCGTTGAAGGTGTAGCGTTGGCTGGGAAATCGGTTCGGGAGTGCTGAAAGGGGGAAAAAAAAGGATACATGGCTGATTCTTGAAGTATCATAGTCGCCCCTCCGTACAAACATGATGCGTATGATGAATAGGATTCGGGATCGGTTTTGGTGCATTGCAAAAAAAAAAAAAACCTTAAATTTCCAGCAAAATTAATGTATTTCATTAAAACGCGCACGCATACCTAATGTAAAAACTAGAAACATGTTTCCAGTTTTCGTTAAATATTTAAGGTTTTTTTTTTTTAAGTGTGGGTTGCCGATTTTTTAACCGTTTGAGATGATAGTGCCAATTAGGAGGACTATACATTGATTATACTGCTTTTACTATAGGCCAGATCGAGTGTTACTCGGAACGGATGTACATACATGTACATTAAATTTTAATAATTAAAAAAACAATTTTTCTTTTTACAATCACAGATTAAAGATAATTCCCGATTTCTTCGTACGTATGATTATTTTTATCTCGAAAAGAGTTATTATTGACGCAATATACCTTGCGGGAAAATATCGATTGAGGTCGATTTGAGAAAGTGTAATAATTTATTTGATGAGTTTAAAAAGTTACCGAAAAACGGAACGAACGAAAAAGAAGTTCTCTGAATATTCATTGGGTACATAATACACTGTCCGGTAACATATTCACGCAACCCCTATACGAATCGAGGTTTTATAATATTAAAGTCAATTCAGGGGGGGCCAGCGGTTGCGAATACATATTATATACCGGCCAGTGTATACCTACCGCTCTGCAGATAAATCATTGAAAAACCGATTCTTCAGTCTTTTGGAGGATTAACTTGTTACCAAATCCAGAAACTGGCACCAAAACAAACTTTGACATTACATCCGATTCTATTATAGATATGTTACATCATATTATAGGGTAATATATAAAGTGATGTAAAGTTTTAGGCTATACTTTAATTTTAAAAAAACAAACAAATGCGTTATATTATTAAGACATCGTTGAGGTTTAGTTAACGATTTTTAGGAAATTATTTATGATATTTAATCGTACTCTTTAAGAGCCGTGTGAGTGATAGGTTAATTTTTTAATTAACTAATTTATTGAATAATTTATTCGTACATATATTTTTTTTATTCATCACTTTATTTGTTTGCTCAAGAAAGTTAGCCAAAGCTTTAGTATTACTATCGTGCAAGACTGCACTACTATACTTACTACTGCCAGAAATGTTAAATTCGTAAACCCTCATAATTTTTTTAAATATTGTACGCAGAGTATTCAATAATTTTGATGATAGTGAGTGTAAATTTCAGAATTAACATCCTGGTATCTTCGAAAAGTTCATTATTATTATTATTATTATTGTTGTTGTTGTTATTATTTTTATTAAAGCACGTGTTTTATAAAAAAGGTTGACAAAAAGAGATTGCATTACTTTACAGAGAAAATTATTAATATCAATTGACAAGCAGATGTACACAAAAAAAAAAGAGTGCTAAATGCGTTGAAAACAATTTCATGTTATTTATATTTAATACTTTTTGATTTAAAAATTTCAAGGCCCGTTTTACTTTTAAAACAACTTTATGTCGAATCGTTGCGGAAATTTTTTTAACATTCAAATCGTAAAAAGTTTCACATAATTGTACAAAAAATTGTGAAAAACATTGAGAAATTGTGATAAAATTGTATGAAGAGTAAAACAAGTCTTGCAAAATTGTAATGGTATGAAAATTAAAGTTTCCTGGTCATTATACTTTATTTTGTTTACTGCTGACAATATCTGTGCATGCGTTATGTATATATGAGGAATAATAGAACCTATTTTTCAACGCATCAAAAAATATTTTTCTGTATTGCATTTATTTACACTGTGGATCCAAAAAATTTTTCACATTAATTACTTCAAATAAATTCCATTTTCATCCAACCTCTTTAATTCAGAATTACAACAGCCCAATGAATTAAATTTACATTTACCAGATGTAGGTTTGAAAAAGTGGGATAATTTTTTTTTTCAAAGGTGGAACCAAAGAAACTAATTTTTCATGGATTAAAATTAACAACCTGATTTTCGAGCTCTGAAAATAATTATGCAAAACAGAAAATTTCGGAAAATAATCATATTATAAAACTGACGGATCAAAGCGTTCTAATAACAGTTGCCCGACGCGTTAATGTATAGGTTAAAAAAACTGAAGTTTTGCATGAAAACTAACAATTGAATATTTGAAAAACAAACATTTTGTAAAGACTTTTCCAATTTTGTAGAAGTAAATTTGGACACGTCGAAACCGAAGGGATTTAACAATGGATTCACACCTCATTAGCGTTCTTTAGTATCATCGTGAATTATTTTAATATATTTGATGCATCATTATTTTACTTTGGGTAGCATAAATTGATTAAAAAATTATTTTGTACGGGTTTGAATTGAAAAAAAAAAAAATTTATTGATTGTTGAAATTAAATTAAATTCACATTCATCCGACAAGATTCACTGACTAGCCTCTGTGTATCTTCTACGACTCGAGTATTGTGTAATTGAAAAACATTCTACTGACTTTAGTAGGGTGTAACCATAATTGTCCATTAACTTGACGATAGGGGTATACTATTATCAACAAAACACGTTAATATCATGGCTGATTAATTGTTTGTAGCGTTTTGAGTTGGCAAAACTCCAAATACCGAAAAATAGTAGCGTCGAAGAACCGTCGATTGCTCCACTGTTTTTCAAAGTAACCACTTCGACAAGACTGTTGAACCGTAAAATAATCCTCAAACTACGCACACTTGCTGCGAAATTGCCGTAAACAATGCCGAAATCAACACAATTAACCCGAAAAACAAAAAAACGAGATACGATTGCTTTGAAAAGCCAGCGACTGTGCTACTGAAACCCTGTTGAGTCTCTCCCCGAGGTCCGCGCCTGCGGAGTAAATCAACCGGTCCCGCTAAGGCAGCTATTACTTTCTTATACTTGCTCTCTCTCGCAGCGGTAGTAACAAACTTCCAGGATCCACGATGACCGAGACCGCAGTTGCAGCAGCTCCCGCCGTGGCTGGACCCTCGAAGAAGGCCGCGAAAAAGCCAGCAGCGAACAAGGCCAAGCCGACTCACCCTCCCGCCTCGGAGATGGTCACCGCCGCCATCGCCGCCCTGAAGGACAAGAAGGGCTCGTCGCTCCAGGCCATCAAGAAGTACATCGCCGCCACGTACAAGCTCGACGCCGAGAAGCAGTCCACCTTTATCAAGAAGTACCTCAAGTCCGCCGTCGAGAAGAAGACGATCGTCCAGACCAAGGGCACCGGTGCAGCCGGAAGTTTCAAACTCGCAGCCGGCAAGGGCGAAGGCGAGAAAAAAGCGGTCGCGAGGAAGCCAGCTGTCAAAAAGCCCGCGGCGGTCAAGAAAGCGTCGCCCAAGAAGCCCAAGGTCGTCAAGAAGCCAACCGCCGCGGCGAAGGAGAGCGTCGCCAAGAAGGCCCCCGCCAGAAAGCCCGCGGCAAAGAGGCCCGCGGCCGCAAAGTCGCCGGCCAAGCCCAAGGCCCCCAAGGCCAAGAAGCCCGCCAAGCCCAAGAAGGCGGCCGCGCCCAAGGCCAAGCCCGCCAAGAAGTAGATCCGAGCAGCTCTTCGGGACCCCCTCGCAAACAACCGGCCCTTTTCAGGGCCACAACTGAACAGAACGTAATACACTATTTTCGTTTTTCAATCGACGTTTTCCGTTGGAAGTTGTTTGGTTATATGTTTTTTCGGTACTAATTGCCAATGTCGTTAGCTTAATTATGAATATAGAACTGTGTGATGGTTAAAGCTGATGAGTACTTTTCTTTGTATACCCTACTTCATGATTGAACATTTTTAATGGATTTCCGTAGTATGACATAACAGTCAATTTTAACATGCGATTAGAGTATTAGCGACAAAAATTTAAAGTGAAAAATTGATGAAATTACCGTTACAGTCGGTGGAAATTATATTTTGTTTGTTCATTAAATACGCGGATTAAAAAAAGAAGTAAGCTGAATGTATAATTCGAGTGGATTGAAATTTGCGAGAAAATTGACATTAAGACGATTGAATGGGATTCAGTCTCGTCGTTTATGGTAGCTCCTTCAATTAAATTCTCAGCTTTTTACCATCTTTTGTTGTATACAACAATTCATGAATTGTTACATTGTAGTCGTTTTTTTAATAATATTTCACCTTGGTACAGAACGGTATAACTGACCAATACATATTTTTTTTATTTTCTGAAGCATTCATTATATTTTAATTCAATCGGTCCGTTTTTAGTCGGTTCTATTAGAACCGACGAACTTAATGAAAAAACATGCTTTAAAGTGTGAATTTACAAGCAAATGGCTTTAACAAGCTCCAGTGGTACTTAATGAAATAAAAAATGACATAAATTTTTACCGCAAATTTTTTCAGGAAAAAAGGGATCTAAAATTTTTTTTACGAATATTTTTTAGATCTCCTTATCCTGCGTTAAAAGTATTCTCTGCTAACAGATGCAATGGAGGAATGTCTTGTAGAAAAGTATTAAAATAAGCTAAGTAGTACGAATTTATCTATTTTAAAAGTTCTTCATTGCAAGAAATTAAGCTGGTATACTTTTTATGGTCAGAAAAACTTTGTCAGAAAAAAATAAAAATGAATGTATCTTATTTTTTTAGAGCGTTGATACATTAAATAGTCATCTAATAGATCGCCCCCAAATAATCGAACTTGAGCCCTTTAGGTGACAATGCAAAAGCTTAATAGTCCCATACTTATTTTCTTTATTTCATAAAAACTTTAATATTTCATGATTTGTAATTTAAATGATTAATTACTAAAGAAAAAGAATGCATGACAAATTAAGAAAATGGTGGAGATATTTTTCATCATTTACTGGATAGGTGAATTTGTATTGCTTTTAAATACTTTTATGTAATTCAGTGGACAAATTAAATTTATTTTTGTGTTGTTTTTGTAACAATTAATTGATAAGTATTTCATCAACATTTTGTTGCAGACATCAATTTTTATGGTCTCAAGTAACTTGCACATCTTTTGAATAGTTATTGCACGTACTAATAAGAATTATGATGTTTAAAACAGCAACAATTAAAAAATTATGCTATTGAATATTTATTAACATCAAATTGAAAAATTACGTTCATACAATTGAAGTCATTATGAGAAGTAAAAGAACACCCTATCGGTAAATTATGAGTTATACTCATTATAAGATAACCAGGGACAATAACGAAACTATTCTGCTTTTTTGATTTTTCTCAATTTTTGGCTCCAGAAACTAAAGTATTTGGTAATAATTATATTGTAAAATTGTAAAAAAAATAGGCTGAATTTTAAAAACCAAGTTAATATTTATATTTATTTATTTATTTTTAAGTTATTGCAAAAGAAACGAAATTAATAACGTTATTCAGAGTAATCGCTCCGCTCGGGCGTGAACTAACACGCGTGCGTCAATCGCGTTCCCCTCACACTAGTTGCCTAATATACTATATTATTTTATTTTGTATTTTACCATCAGAGTATAAAATAATGTTAACATAATATTTAAAGGCATTGTTTTATTTACTATTCGACTATTCGAATTCAAACAGAGCGCCCAAGGAATCGAATACGAAAGAGAGTCGAGTTCTGCCAAATATCGATATGAATGGTAATCGATATTTGCGAAAATTAATTGTAAAATTGTAAAAAAAAGTCGAGAGAGAGATAAGTACAGGCTGTATCATACAGCAGACAGAATGAAATACAGCAAAGATTATCAAAAAATTATAAAGTAATAACAACAACAAAAACAGAGATTGCAAGAAAAACTCAAAAACATTATTCAGTGATTCGTGATTGTAACAGTGACGTGTATGGTGCAACTGTAACTTTTTCTGCTTTGACGGCAGGGTTATGTCATTGCAGATTGACAATATTTCAAGTTCAACATGACTTGGTGCTTGCAAAATTTATTAAAAATTTGACTTTTCCTTTAAAGGTAAGCTTTACCAACGTTCATACGTACATACCAGATTCTAATAAGCATTAATGCCAAAAAGTAATAACGCAATAATGGTCTGTTTATTAGTAGAGTAAGTACCTTCTAACTTCTTGTCAATTTTGTTATGTATCACTTTCATCGTAGTTAAACTTCCATTACTTAAGTAAATTATTATGTTTGGATTCACATGTCTGCCAAATATTGTAAAAAACGCACTAAAAATCCATTATATTGAAATTATTTCATGCGATAAATGATTTTTTATACATTGCGACGATTATTCTTAAATTTCACTCTTAACATTCTGTTCACTAGAAAATAATGCGTAGAGTGTCCTCGGATTATTCAGATTATCTTGTCCTAACTATCATTTGTCTGTATATTAACTAGCCAAAAACGCTTTTATGGTGCACTGCTACCATCAAATGCAACATCAATTAATAACATACATTTTTGCTACATCTGATTACTTTGTGTAGCTTAGCATTGAGTATTCGTAATAATATAATATTTAACATACAGGCCGAAAAGATATCAGCTCTTGTTGCATGCATACAAATTACTGTTTTTTCAAACCCTTACTTATAATGTAAAAGAACGTTTCTCCAATTGCAGGTGTTTTGATGCACCCAATCAAGAATAGATCCTGAACGAGAGTTGGAATTCCACCAAAATGGCTCCAGTCCCACTAGAGGGTCACCAGACCCCTGTGACCAACATGCCACAGGAGGGGAGTCGCGGAGGCTCGATATCTCTTGGCCTACTGATAGATTTCATCATCCAGAGAACCTACCACGAACTCTCAGTACTTGCCGAGCTTCTGCCCAGAAAAACAGACATGGAACGAAAAATCGAGATATACAACTTTTCTGCCAGAACGCGCCAGCTGTTTGTGCGACTCTTGGCTCTGGTCAAGTGGGCCAGCAGTGCCACAAAGGTCGAGAAGTCAGCGCATATAATGGCCTTTCTGGACAAGCAGTCCCTGCTGTTTGTCGATACCGCCGACATTCTAGCGAGAATGGCCCGTGAGACCTTGGTCCACGCTAGATTGCCAAACTTCCACCTACCCGCTGCCGTCGAAGTGCTGACCACCGGTAGCTACAATCGCCTACCGGCGTGCATCAGGGAAAAAATCGTTCCGCCAGATCCCATAACCATATCTGAAAAGAAGAGCACTCTGCAGAGGCTGAACCAAGTCATCCAGCACAGACTGGTGACCGGAAATCTGCTATCCCAGATGAAGAATCTGGAAATCGAGGCGGGAAGGGTAACGTTTCGCGTGGAGCAGGAGTTCTCGGTCTCGCTGACTGTGATGGGTGACGGGTCAAACGTCCCCTGGCGACTGCTGGACCTGGAGATCCTAGTCTCCGACCGGGAAACGGGTGACGGCAAGTCCCTGGTGCACCCAATGCAGACGCAGTACATACACCAGCTGCTGCAGGAGCGTCTCGTCGATACCCTGGACCCCCTCTCTGAAGTTTACCACACTCTGCACTACTTCTGTCAGTCGCTGCAGCTGGAGGTCCTGTACTCTCAGACCCTACGCTTGATCAGGGACCGGCTGGACGACCACATCCGCATCGACAGGTACGCGCCGGGTGAGTGCCTGACCATATCCTACTGGAAGGAGCTAACGAACAAGGACTCGGGCTCGGAGCTCGGCTACAAGCTCAGCGTCCTGGTGGACCAGCACGACCCGGCAAAGCCGCTGGCCATCGTGCACATGCCATCGCTGGCAAACAAGGAGCTCGAGGTCTCGGACGTGGCGATCCGCTCGAGCCAGCTCTCGATGGAGTTCCTCCTGGTGCACACGATCTACATAAGGACGCGCAACCGGCTGAGCGACCTGAAGCAGGAGCTCCAGGCCATGTTCAAGGGCATCGAGTGCACCCTGGCCGGTTCTCCAGCCATCCTCTCGGTCCCTGTGCTCCAGCCCTGCCTGAGGGCCGAGCTGCTGCTCATCGCCGTTGACACCCACAGTGGCATGCTGCTCTGCCACATACCCCAGTACGAGGCGCCGCTCGTGCCCGAGCTCACAGCCGCCCTCAACGAGGATCACTCCCGGCTGCCGGGCCTAATATCCGAGCTGCGCTTCTGGATAACGCAGAAGCGCTGCGAGAAGACCCTCCAGCACCTGCCGGCCACGCCGCACGAGCGCCTCCCGCTGATCTACCCCCCGGAGCACCCGATCGCCTCGGTGGGCAAGCACCGGATCTACGTACAGTTCCACCGTCACCCGGGCGTCATCCTCGTTGTGGTCTTCCGCGAGAGCGACACCGCCCCCTGCGAGATCCAGTGCTCCTTCTACCTGTGCGCCGTGCGGCCAGTGACCGCCGACACCGACCCCACCACAACCTCCCAGGATGACACCAAAGGCGGCCACCACCTGCACCAGCATCACATGCACCCTGGACATCACCAGCCTCCCCACCACCAGCTCCACCCACAGCAATCGCAGCAGCAGCAGCAGTCGCAGCACCAGCAACAGCAGCAACAGCAGCAGCAGCAACAGCAGCAGCAGCAGCAGCAGCAGCAGCAGCAGCAGCAGCACCACCACTACAACGCGTACCTGCGCCTCGAGAGCCTCATCGAGTTCGACACGTTCGTCGTGACCCACGGCTCCTTCACGAGCATCGACTGCGCCGAGACCGAGCTCTCGACCAGCTTGGAGACTGGTGTAGTTGCCAGCGGAAACCAGGAGGTCGGCGGCAATGGCGAGCGGTTAACTGGAAAGAAACGTCGCAGCGCCGGACTAACGACGCGACCCGGCGATGGGGCCCTGGGTGGCTCGAGCGGTGGCAAGCGGCCCAAGTCCCCGGCCTACTTCATCCCCGAGTTGGCGCACGTTGTGGCGCTGTGCGACGAGCAGGTGCCCTTCGTCATGCTGGCCCAGGAGCTGAGTCGTCGCGAAATCGCTCACCAGGGCGTGCAGATCGAGGCGAACGCCGCGGCCCTCGTGCTCAAGCTCGTCCAGCTTCCGTCGCCCCCCGGTAGTCTGGCCTCGCCGTCTGCCTGGGCGGCTCTGCTCAAGCGCCTGCTCAGCGTCGCGCTGCGCGTCCAGGGCCGGGGCTCGGGCAAGAGTTGGCTCGTCGAGTTTCTCTTCTACGGCAGTCCCCTGCTGAGCAGCCATTCGAAGGAGCAAGGCTTGCGCCGTCCCGTCTACTTCCCCTACGAGATGGGACCCTCCGACTCAACGGCCCAGCTCGTCAACTCGCTGCTCAGCGACTGGGCCCAGATCGTCAATCTCTTCGCCCTCGTGCACGACCTAGCCGAGCAGCAGGCGGCCTCACTCCGGGGCCTCTACAGCGTCAAGTCGTACAGCTACAGTAGGCTCGTCTTGGCCTACGGGCCCAACCGCCGAGCCACGGCCACTGTGATCTGGGACCCCGTTGCTCAAGCCTTCCGGCTCTTCTTCGGCAAGAGCCCGTCCAGCACGACCGAGAACGCCCACGCTCTGCTCAAGGAGCAGCTCGAAGCGGCCCTGAATCGCGAGCGCAGCCTCGTCCAACTGATCCACGTCCTCTCGGAGACCCTCCAGCCCCTGACCTCGGTCTGCAAGCTACCCATCCTCCTGCAACTCGGGCTCTGCGAGAAGAAGGCCCAAATACCAGCCCAGACCTTCATCGTGATGCCCCAGTGCGTGACGCTCATGCGCATCGCCTACCAGAACATCTACTGCCTCGAGCTCTGCTTCCGGGGTGCGGGCCTAGTCAGTCTTCGCGACGGAGCCTACAGTCGCTTCGATCACAGCAACGTCGTCGAGGGCTTCACGCCCATCCAGGGCCTCAGCACCTTCCTCTCGCAGTACGTCGACAAGAGTGCCATCTACCGGCGCCGCTCCCAGTCCGAGGACGACAACCCGCCCTCGCCAGTCACCGTCGGGGACTCTGCCGGCAACGCCCCCGGAGCTGGTGGCAACGATGGGAGCAACAACGGGGCCTCGGGAGCCGGGAGCATGGGCTTCATGGGTCCGAGGGGACCCCAGTCTCCGGCGGCCCAACAGCAGCGCGACGGCCTGCGCTTCCACCCGCCGCCTCTGACACCACCCTCGATCAGCAACCCCAATACACCGGCGAGCCCGCACATGGCCGGGCAACAGTCGGGCCCACCGTACGGCAACAGTCCCGGGATGTCGCTGAACCTCGCCTCGCCGCCGTCGCTGACGCCCAACACGCCCAACGTGTTGCCCCACCCGTCGCCCGGCTCTGGCCTGGTGGCCAGTCCTCTGATGCACGCCCCGAGCCCGGCCGGCCTCATGCCCATCTCCTCGCCGGGCCCCTGCGCCAGCCAAGTTGGCCACTCCCCGGCCGGGAGCTTCATGCACGGCCTCGACAGCAGTCCCTTCCCGTCATCCCAGAGCATGGCCTCGCCGGCCGCCTCGAACTGGGCCGGCTCGCCGAGCATCTCGCGGCCCTCGCCGGTCAGACCCGGTCAGAGCCCCGGCCACGTGCCGCTCCACAGTCCCCAGCAGCCGATGGGCCCGCAGCAGTCGGGCGGCGGGGGGATCCCGAGCGTGTCGCGCGTTCTGCCGCAGCGCTCGTGGGCCGGGGCCATACCGACCCTGCTGACCTGCGAGACGCTGGATCTGCTCTGCTCGTTCTCAAAGCACCCGAGCGGACTCCCGGGGCCCGATCTGTCGCCGCTCGAGCGCTTCCTCGGCTGCGTGTACATGCGCCGGCAGCTGCAGCGCTTCATCCAGTCGCACGAGAATTTGGTGATACTGGGGAGCACCGAGCCCGGGGTGATACACTTCAAGGTCGACACGCTACAGTGCCGGGTCTCGCTGAATCCCCAGCACATGCAGTCGCTGCACATGAAGCTCCAGCCGCTGCCCGAGCACAGCAAGCAGTGGAACCTCGAGGAGCTCCAGCTGCTCGAGCGTTTCTTCGAGCAGCGTGTCGTCGCCCCGCCCTACAAACCGAACAGTCTCATGGCCTTCGTGAACATGCTCAACCTGCCGCTCAACGTACTCAAGGATTTCGTCCAGATGGTGCGGCTCGAGCTTGTGCCGAGTCTTCTCCAGCAGCAGCAGCAGTGCAAGTGGTCGGTGCAGTACTGCCTGCGCGCCCCACCCACGGCGATGCCCGTCGTGCAGATCGGCATGCCCGGGGTGATGCAGCACAAGCTCAAGATCCTATTCTTCCTGAACTTGACGCGCCTGGGAGTGCCGTGCAGGGACGACGAGGAGCCGCCCTCGCTCGTTCTGCCCTTCATCTACGACGCCCGGACCAACGTGACCAGCCTGGCCAGCGAGCGCGACACGGCCCCGGGCTCGGCCCTCGCGGCCGTCGTGCACCAGCTCAAGCGCTTCGCCGAGTACCACGCGGCCAACGGCCAGCAGGAGTGCTCCGTCTTTCCAGCTGTGCGCTATTTACTGCTCAACCTGACCCTGCCCTCGGAGGTCGCGGCTTTGGGAGTGCCTTCGCCGATGCCGGGAGCGCAGCAGGTGCCGCCCGGGCAGCCGCAGATGGCGGTTCCGCCGGGGATGCAGCAGATGCCGCAGGGACCGCCGTACAGGGCCCAGCCCATGCCGCCGATGGGCATGATGGGCGGGCCGCAGTGATATTGAGGCTCGACGGGTAGGAGGGATTTTTGTTTCTTTTTTTTAGCGGCAGGTTTGTTTTCACTAGCAGTTGTGTTTTAATTTTGTGTGTATCTGCTTCAGGTTGGCCTTACGAGTCTTAGGAACTGGCTTGATGGACCGTTTTTATGCAGCAAGATCTCTCTGAGCGAGCTGATGAAATCGTCCGTACGTGTAAAAGTAAATGAGATTTCTAACTGTATATTTTATTTTCTCAAACAGTTTTGTGTGGTGTTTCCAAGGTATATGGAACTGTAAAGTGCAAGCGTATAAGCTAATTTAATAGTGTAATTTCATAGCATCATGTATAGCTTTTGTTGTAATGAGATAGGTTAATTAATTAAGATTATGAAGACTGTAAATATGCTCAATACCGGATAAGTAAAAACAAATTTTCATAAAATACATGATTTATTCCCATGCATAAACTACTAAGTACCCTAAGTACCTACCTTTAAACTTTTAAAAATTGATTACTAAAAAGTTTTGACATGTATATACGTTAATCATAAAGATCGATTAGTCGAGAATCGAGAGATCGATAAATCGTACACATATATATATATATCTCGCAATCGCAAATCTCGTAACGTAACCGTGAAATTTGAAAGTTGGACTGTTATTGTTGTAACGAAAACATACTAATATTTGGATACAAATTTTTGTTTCTGTTGCATTTCTCATTTAGGTTTGAAAATCTTAGTTCGAAACTAACTTTTTCACATTTTAAGTGTTACATTTGGTTCTAAAGTGTTTAAACTTGATGTTTTTACGTGACGCGTAGTGTTACACAAACATAACCCCAATATGATTTTGAATTAGCCGTATGCATATATTGGTAATTACCAGAGTTTTCTTACAAATATTTACCAAACTTTCTTGTCAGAATCATTCCAAATCGATACACCTTATAAATTACACTGGTTAAACATACTTTTTGAATCCTGTGTGCTCTGCCAATGTTTATTTGATTCGTTTTGTATTCAGATTTCTGAATGAACTCAGTTTTAAACAATAATAGTCAAATATGTCAGAGTATCAAAGTTTGGAAAATGTTTTATTGGTTCAAACTCAAAAACTCCAAGACATTGAGATTGCTACAGATCTAGTGAGAAGTAAGTTTGTTATGATTGTAAATAAAAGTTTAGGGATATCACATATGTCAAGATTTTACCAAAAGCTTTACTGTTATACTTCAGATAAGAATGCCATACATGAAGATCTACTAAACGCTTATACAGACGTGGTATCTGTGAACAAAGGGATTGAAGATCTAAAAGAGGAAATAAATTCAATGAAGCTTGAAAATGATCGTTGTGAGGTACTTAATTGCATTGTGATGGATTTCCATTCATACCAGAATAAAGATTTACTTAAATTATGTTTAGGAGCTGTCAATTGAATTGGAGGAATTGGGCAATCGAATTCAATGCATGGGAGAAAACATTCCAGAAAAGATAAAAGAGTATGCAAAGTCTGAACCTCCACAAAAAAGTAAAGGCTTGGTAAAAAGCAAAGAAAACCTGACAAACACTATAAACAAAACCCCCGAATGTAATGGTAATACTACCAATGGACATCTCAAAATAACTGACATGAAAAGCTGCAAAAAAGTTTTATTCAACGAACCAGATGTACCTCAGATGAAGGCTATCACACAAGAAGAATTCTTCAAGATACCCAAGTATATCATTACAAGACAGACTCTTGAAGTACTTAATAGTTTAGTCGTGAGTATAAATCAAATCATTAAAAGTAAATATTTACTTCTGGCTATGGGAAAGAATGGAAGAAAAAAGGCTGAAGTAGATTTATATCTACACTACAAAATGGAGCACGATAGTCTTGGCACAGATAAAGGTAACGCATATCGCAAAATATTAATAAGAAAACTTGACCATTTTAATAAAATGCATAATTATTTCATTTTTTATAGAAAAAACTTACTTTTTTACGGCAGCAGATTATGAAAGAACTTTTAAAGCTAAGCTTGACAAGTCGAAATTAAACTTGCTTGTAGCTTTACGTCACTGTAAAAGATTAGAAGAAATAAGAAGAGGCAAAACTGTGTTCTATGCTTTGATTCTATCTGATGATTGACAGAGTAATTGGGATTCTCTTGATATTATGTGCATTAAACTGCTATTTCAAGCATTGGAAGATCCTAATGTTTTGGAATCAAACAGTGTACTAAATTTATAGTGACAATTTGTTGACTGAAATGAACTTGAAAAAATCTTAGTATAATCACAACAAGCTTAATAAAAAAAGTACTGTAAAAATTAGACTTTTTATTGTAAATAATTATATTAATCAAGTTACGAATTCTAAAAAATTCTGTATATTGATTTGACTTGAGAGTGGTAACGCATTGTATCATCGAAATTTGAAGACAATAAATGTAAATAAGTAGACGATTTTTCAAAACTCTTTTTTGAACGTATAATTTTTCTGCTATACATATACATTCCCGATTTCCCCATGTGTGAGTCACTAGAGCAGCAGTAGCCCAGTAGCAGCAGGTAGCACCGTAACACTGTAGCACGTAGCAGATACAACAGTGGTGATCTGTAGTGACTCTAATTTTAAGACTTCTGGGTTAAATAAAATTTTTTGTCTTAAGTGAATTATCATACATCAGTCATTGATGAATTTCCTTTATCAAAATCTGCAACTATGGCTTTGACAATAGGTAAATTGATTACACACCACAGATTCATCGGAGAGATGAAGGTTTTAATCTTTTTTTAAACAAATATTCGTCAATTTCTATGTATGTGCATAGATTGATTAATTGATAGTAATACAATTTTTGACAACACATAGGTTAGAAAATTCATGTACTCACATTTAGGTATGTTTCTAAATTATATTTCAGAAGCCCTCGTGGGACTGGCAACAGTTTCTTTTTTGTGGGGTGTCACCAATCCTCTCATGAAAAAAGGGGCTCAAGGAATCGAGAGAGTAAAATCACATTCCATCACTAGCCAGCTTTTGAATGATGTAGTTTTTCTTGTGAAAAATTTTAAGGTAAATTATCTGACAGTTTTTTTTAAAAGTTTCCATTAAAAATTTTTTTTAATGGAACTGATCATGAGAGCAAAAATTTTCAGTACATGGTGCCGTTTTTAATCAACCAATGTGGTTCATTAATATATGTGATTGTGATTCAAAAAACTGATTTGTCTTTAACAGTTGTTGTTGCGAATTCCTTGACTTTTGCTATTACAGCTTTGACTGGCATATTTATGGGAGAAAAAAAAGTTCACAGAAGTAAGTTTTACATCAATGCAAGTATGTTATGGTCATACTTATACTTACACCTGAATTAACTACAATTAATTTCAAACGTTACATAAATTTCAAAAGGATACTTAAATAAAATATTTAATTTAAATTTAAAATCATTGCAGTTCGATACTTTACTTGCAGATACATACCTTGGAATAATTTTAGTTTTATTAGGAACCACTTTGTGTTGTATGGACAAGATGGATAGTTCAAGCTGAGGTGTGTTTGCAGTTGGGAAAAAAAGGAACAATATTTTTATTAAATAAAGACAAAAATGTTAATTAGTATTGAATTATTTATTTACCTCAAATTATTTAATCATGTTACAAAATATAACTTCTGACTGGGCAATTCGATCCTATGTTTAGCAAGGTAAGAGTTACAGGTTAATTGATAATTCAATTTATATAAGTAAGTTTTAATGATAGCGGTATTTACACTAATCTTATTAATCGTATATATATACACACACACTCGCATAGTAGCACCAAGTAGGAATTTATATTATAGATATATTTTAAAATACATGATCTTTTTTTTGTAACAATTTATAACAATGGCTGTTTTTTTTTTTTTAATACATAATTAATTCTCTCTCAATGTCAGAGATTTCAAAAAGTAGAACTCGATAAAATACAATCAATACAACTATTTACAAAAATAAACATTAAGCAAAGGATACAACGGTGTTATTGTAATAAATTTAAAACGATTCCATCAGAAAATGCGTTCGCTTCGCGCGCTCTTGATTCCCATTTGTGTCAACTGCACTTTAACCTTGCCAATTTTCCCGTGATAAAGTTTGATTTTGTTTTCCAGAAACATTTTATTGAAAGTAAAAGGAAGAATAATGAAAAAAAAAAAAAAAAAAAAAAAAAAAAGAGAAAGAAATAAATTGAGAAAGTAAGAAGAAAAAAGGAAAGCCAATGTAAGGTAAAGTGAAAAAGGTTCGCCGCCGAATGAGAAACTCGCCCTTCCCGTCCCCTTCCAGATTTATCGTCGCTGCCGAGACTAGAACGAGCGTTGCAAGGCCAAACGAGAAGAAAAATCAAGGCACGATGTGACGACTCTCGAAAGAATCCATCGCTGCTGTTTGACAATCGCAAGGCTCGTTCGCCGTACAGAGCCAGATCGACACTGAACGCATTCTCATCTATTTCCAGAAATTTAACCGAGTAAATCTGGTAGAGAGAAGGTTACAAACTTCTTTTTTTATCCAAGGGCGTTGCTGCTTACCAATTATTCACATCCGATTTTTTTCTCCTGGCTAACAAGTGATGACAATAATTCTTGTTGCGTGACGTATTTTTTTTTTTTTTTTTTTTTTTTTTTTTTTTTCTTTTTTTTTTTTTTCTATAAAATTGTCGCGAGACACACTACTAAGCACTTGTATACTCTTTCATACTTGGTCCCTTTTCGTTTGATTTTTAATTCAACCTTAGCCGGATTCGAACTTTGACTGCATACAAGAAAATAACGATTGCACTTTTTGGATTCGACATATATAAGTATGCGTTTAGCTTACAAGACTAGTGCTCAGCTCAAGCGTGTGACGTTCGTTACAATGTCGCTAGAATGTTCGTTATTATACATGCGCGTCGCATTGACCGATTAGTAAAAGATGTAAGATTTTTTTTTTTATTAAAGAAATAAGTATAAATGGGTTACGTCGCTGCAATCGGCGACCATTGGTAGAGTGAATATGAAAAAGTGTCTTAATAAGACGCGTAAAACAACGAGGAAGCGAGGGACCCATAATATACCCTCGCATAGAAAAAGGAGGAGACGGAGGCAAAGGTATTGATTACTGCCAAGTCTCCCACACTGTTAGAATAAAACGTCGCAGAATAAAATTTAGTCGAAAGTGTAAGAAACAGTGCGATTACGGCGCAGTGGTCGGGTGGACGTTATTAATTATTAATTAACCGCTTAGCTGCTACGCAAAAAAAAAAAATTATACAAGACAACATCTTAAAAGTGAAAACTCGAGACTAGCATTGGTCAATGGCCTCCTCGCTTAGGCCCGGGACTTTTTGCTCTTCAGCTTGAACCATCCCGCGCTCTTGTTCGGGTCGCGCGGGACCGACGTGGACCTGTTCAAATCCGGCCGGGAGTCCACGTTCCGGGACTTGCTGGCCAGCGACTCCGTGGACACGGTTCTGTCCACCTTCTGCTTGTCCTTAAGCTTCAGCGTGCTGCGGTTTATCGTGCCTGCAATCAGTCGACTTATTATAGCCATTCCTATACACATGTATACTCGAGGACGTGTGTTACTTTGATCCTATAAGTAGGCGTTATTAAAATGTAAAAATCGTCAAACGTTACATCGAAACTATTTTTAAGAAAAGAGCTCATGCAAATATTTTATGCTTTTTATTCCAAAATCTGAGAAGCTGCAACTATAGTTGTAAGAAATATTTTGTACGAATAAATGAGACGCAGGAGAAACACCGTGTGTGTTATTATTTTGAGACCTGAAAATATTATTCGCAGAAAAAGTGCCATAGTTTTTAGTTAAAAATTTGCAAAGCTGAGAAAATTTTTTTTACATTTCACATGGAATTTTTACACAAAAATTATGGGTAAATGTCCCAATAGTCGATCATTCTGGTTAATTCGCCTATAAAAGTCTTTAAAAACATACGTAAAATGTTATGCACGCACTACACTAAAAAAAAATATTTCGTCAATACAAAAAAAGGTTCACTTATTTGAATACGAACGAATAAATATAAATATTTATTAAAATGAAATAAATATTCATTCAAATCTATTAAAAAATCCGTCATGGATAAATGATTTATCGAATTTACATAAATATTTATCGATTTGAATAAATGTGTATTTGATTTTAATAAATATTTATTCGTTTGTATTCAAATAAAGATACATTTGCATTGACGAAATTTTTTTTTCGGTGTACATAATCATTCGATTAAACAACGTATATATATACATGTATAACATAACTAAGGCATAAAACGTGACCGTTCGACTCAAGGAGGCTCGTACCTTTTATTAATCGAATAATACCAGGCTCTTGGATTTTCAACCATTTGTTGATAGCACTATCGTTCAACTATTCTCACATTTACAGGGTAGGCTATCGACCCGAATACCGAGAAAATGTCAATTGAAAAATGCTATTTTAAAAATTAGTAAAAAATGATCTCATCAAGCGTTAAAAAATCAAATTAGCCTCGTCACAGAGCCACCGGATACATCACAGACTCGAGGAAAAATAGTTCCGCGCGCGAGATCCGTACGGGTACTGCGGCGAGCGAGCTTGCTTGAAAAAAAAAAAAATCATTTTCACCCCGTGATGAAAAAGCAAAAATTCAAATTAATCGCACCTTCCGCCTCCCTTTTTTTCCCCCCGCAAACGTACCGGCCTTGGGATTCGAGTCCTTGCTCGCGCGCCTGGGCTCCTTGCCGCGCCTGCCGAGCGTCTCGCGGCTGCGCTGCCTGCGGCGCATCGTCGTCGCCGGCGGTGCTTGCTGCTGCTTCCCGTTGGCGTGGAGCTGCTGCTGGTCGTAGTTGATCTCGTAGGGCTCGCGCAGGTGCCGGGGCCGCCAGGGCGACAGCACGCTCACGCTCCGGGACACGGTGCGCGTGTGCGCGGCCAGGGGCCGGCTGAGCTCCTCGCGGCTGGCTGCGCGGCGCCGCTCGTTCGGCCCGGGTATCTCGCCGACTTGATGGGGGGGGGGGGGGGGGGGGGGGCGGGCGGGGTC
>JAPYYV010004637.1:0-17199 GCA_030522625.1 Copidosoma aretas
ACTCCGAGGAGCTAACCGACCTCTGTCAACATCCGGAACTTTAACAACAACATTGGACTCAACTTCAATGGGTGGTAATTTCGAATTTGACATAGAAAGGATCTTTTCCGCTTGTTGTTGCAATCCTAGTTTAGATTTATCTTGATTAGTTCTAACGCTTGTCTTTTTAATACATAAATAACATGTGATCAATTGACCGTACCCCTCTTCTTCTTAAAAATTTTTTGAACCACAAATAAGATGAGCATCAAGGTTGCAAACTTGACACTTGTGAGCATCTGATACTTCTTTGTTGCAGACGGGACAATAATTAGTTTCATTCAATCTTGAAGTAATTTCTTTCTCTTGCTCGTCAGTTTTATCTAAATAATGATTTATTACTAATCAAATTTTTTGTTCAAAAAAGTTTTAATTATGATCACGTCAAATCGTCTCAAATGACGATATTGTTTTGTAGTTAACAAAATTTGCTTTTTTCGATTATTTTGGGCTTCTAAAACTTCATTTAATGATACTTTGTACTCATCATGATTGAAATAAAATCCCTGATTTTGGTTTTCATTAATTATATGATTTAATTTTTTTAAAAACAACTCTTTTTTATTTTCTTTTAAATCCATTATATGTGGCTTGTACAGTAACTGAAATAATACAAGAAACTTGAAAACAAGTGAAATTACGAGACACTCCTGCGCAGTAGTCGTGTCTGATAAACGTAAATAAACAGTTTAGTTCAGGTAATCAGTAAAGAAAGTTTATTTGTTGACAAAACGGGGTTTGGCAATTGCGAAAATTCTACACCTAGTTTTGGATGGTCAAAAGTACACACACCTAGATATGGACGTTTTGAAACCGCTCATACCTAGGTGTGGTAAAAATGCAGTTACCAAAACTAGTAACATATATATACATGCATACATATATGTACACAAAGATTTAAACTAAAAAAGATATACGGATTCACATATGTGTGTTTGTGTGTGTATGAGTGCGTGTGTGTGTGTGAGAGAGAGAGAACATAACACTCTGAATCAGTGAAAAACACACACAATACACACATAATTACATACGACGATATATATATATAGCACTTAGACCACCTGTGTATGTATTTGGAATATTTTATATTATTAAGGAAATAGAAAGATTTCACTATATAAATTTATTAAACAAATTAATCTCTAATGTTAAAACATTTAATGCTGGAAAAATATTTGAAAAATAGTTTTTGACGATTTAGCACCTAATGAATCATCAAATTTTTAGATTATGTTCCAAAAACCCGGCAAATATGCCAAAAAGCGGTTTTTTAAAATTTTGAACATGTTTCGATCTAAAAATGCTAAAAATAATACCACTATTCGATAGAACGGATAAGGATACACAAAAAATCGTTATTTTAATCTTAGCGAAATATGACTTCTATAAGCTAAAAAATCATTGAAAACTTCATAAATTTTTTCTGGCTCCAATTTTGATCCACAAAATCTTAAAAAAAAAACATTTTCTTCTTACTTGTAATCTGACGTTCAGAAATTTTTTCAATTTTTTTCGAGGTGACAGTAAGGCCGAAGAATTTTTTTCCTAAAAACAAGTTTTTTATGATAGAAGCCTCCTATTACCTCCTAGAAAGCTGAAAATTTAGCTGAAGGAATACTATAATATGTCATTTCGAACAGCTAATAAAAACTAAATATCCAGCGTGAGGCAAATTTGACCATCTTATCTCGCTGTAAACTTTATGTTATTGGCATTATTTGGCTGGCATCGCTGAACATGTATCATAATATACATCTTTATGTAATAAAGTTATATAAAAAACATGTTTATGTAAAAATGTCCGTGTAAAATTACGGAATGATAATGTCTACATAAGCATGTGTGTGAGTGTTACGTGTGTATATGCGTAGAAAAAATAGTAATTTTCACTGTGTGCTTTATCTCAGATGTACTAAGCATTTCATCACCAAGTAATCACCTGTTGTTTTGTAATAAGTACCTGCACAATATTTAATGATTTATCGCTTATTGTAATAATTTTATTATTAACAAGACATACAGACTGACAAGCAGGTGATCTATCATAGGGTTATAAAAGCTTCCTGATGTCGATTTTTTTTTTATTTAATTGATTCAATTTATTAATAATTTTGTAAACAGTCCAGTGCCTTTTAAGTAATAAACATGTGTATATGAGCACGTCCATGCGGAACCAGCCACCTGGCACGTGCGGCACGTTTTTTCCGTAGAACGCGACTTTTCAACTCGCTCACAAGCGATGGAAAAAAGGTAGAAAAAATATAAAAACATAAATCGATAGATTTGTATCTGCTCGTTCCAATGGTGCAAAAGGTTTTGCGATTAAACCTTTTTTTCATAGAGAAAATCACGATTGAAGTTCTAAGCCTTATTGCGGAAAAACGCATTTTTTAAAATTTTTTTTTTCTTGCATCATTCGGAAGAGCAAGTCTTAACCTAAAATACCTCAAATTTTCAAGTTTAGAGGGCAAAAGATAAACAAGTGGTGAACAAATAAAGGTGGCAGTGCGTGGTCGGGGGTAAATATATATGTGTATATATATATATATATATATATAGTACGTATTTCTTCAATTTCTTGGTTATGAGCGCGGACCTCTACGGCTTTCCTATGCTTTTTCTATACCTAAAGATATCAATTTGACCATGAACTGCCGACTTTGTTTACTACTTGTTTATCTTATTCCCTCCCGACCTGAAAATTTAAGGTATTGTAGTTTAAGACTTGCTCTTTCGAATGGTGCAAGAAAAAAAAATTTATAAAAATGCATTTTTCCGCAATAAGGCTTGAAACTTCGATCGTGATTTTCTCTATGAAAAAAAATTTTAATCGAAAAATCTTTTGCTCCATTGGAAAGAGCAGATCAAAATCTATTGATTTATGTTTTTACATTTTTTTTCTACCTTTTTTCCATCGGTTCCGAGCGAGTTGAAAAGTCGCGTTCTACTGTAAAAACGCGCCGCGCGCGCCGGCTGGCTGGTTCCACGTGGACGTGCTCATATATATTTACTAGTAGGGCTACATCCCCTACGTGCTTCACGCACCAACCCCCGGATTTTTATATTTTTATTAATGTGTCTAAATAAAGAATACAAGAATTAATTTTTATTACATGCATTCGAACACAAGAAGATAACCAAAATGGACACACGAAAATTCGCTTCGGAATTAAAAAATATAGTCAGTGTAAGAAATTAGTTCACAGATTTAGAAAATAATTTTCACCAATTTAATACTAATAAATGACTTTAATCGGTATTTAAGGTCAAGATTGATACATATGTATACATATACATAAGATTTATAATGTACATTCAAGCACTTTTTTTAGTCGTTTCTAAATGTTATAAAATTAATTATAAATATTGGTTTATAAGACAATAACAATTTAAAATTCTTACTTAATATTAGAGAAAAAAAAAATTTTTTTTTTCTCGTACAAATTTCTGCATCCTATTCGATTCCTCTTTTTTTTGTAATAACTACTTAACATTATTTTCCCGTTAAATAACATTAATACTATTTTCCTTGATTAACATCAATCACCTTCATATGTATTAACATGGGAACATGGGAGAATGACTTTTCACATTCACTTGATATTAAAATTGAAGAGACGCAGCATGTTATTATATGTTCAAGCTTTGCTCTGCTATCCCTAATTAACTTATATTTTCGAAAAGACTTATATATTTTCATATATTATACACCTATTTCCTTCGACTATGGTTATAGCTCTTGTCTGTATATTTATACATTATCTTTTAATGCTGAATTTCTTATTTATCTTATTTTTTCTTTTCTTTTTTTCCTGTCTCGTCATGTACTAATAGTTTTTTTTTTTATTGCAGGGCCTACACTTTATCATTTAAAGCCCTCTTTCTTTTGTCCTTTCTACAGTCTTGTAGCTCAGACTATACCATTTCTCTTTTACTTCTCTAATATATTTGTCAGTTACCATCTTCTTTTTTTTATATTTTCTGATTGATAAAAGTCTTTCTACCCCTCGCTAAATTCTGCTTGATTTTCTTACGCTTGTTTTTCTCAATTGCACTTTTCATAAGTCTTATTGTTTCCACATCACTTAACTTTTTATATCCCACTCTAACTACTTTGCCTCATTTTGGAAGATATTTATTGTTTATGATCAATAATTTTTACATCAAGCGTAATTGTGGCCACCTGCTCCTTTCTAGTATCAAACTGCGCAAAAATTGATTTTATAATTTTTTTCTTATGTCTACTTTATGACTACCCTTTTGCCTCTTAATCGGCTTACATTTTTTTCTACTTATTCTTTTTTTTCCATTACCATGTCTTTGCACATAATAAGCAACCTTATTTTATCATTAAAACCATAAGAAATGATTTTTGATTCCAACTGTTTACATCCTCTCTTTTTCTTAGGCCCCAAACTACGTTTACAACCTTTTGTATCCAACCAGTTGTTTATTCTCCGCGCCACAAGAAGAAATTTTTTGTGACGAACCCCAATTCTAGGTCCTTATACTCGTTCAAACTCAAAATACCTTCCTTTGATATTTAAACAGATCTTTTCCCATCTCTTCTCTATTCCTTGAGATTAAGATTTTTTTTTGTTCTTCCTGTCTATATTTTGTACGATATTTATCTAAATCTTTCAGCATCTGCTTTATCTGTTTAGAATGCTCCGCGCGTGACACAATGTTATAACAAAATTTAAAACATTACATTTTTATTTTTACTACTGAAACATCTGCTATACTGTTCTAAATTCACTTATCGTATATATTCTCTTTATTATCTGATTTTTCGAGCATTGATAAATTATTTTCAACATTTTAAAAATTCTATTTCCAACCCTATTCTGTCTATTTTTATCCAGACAATTTCTCTATTAATTGTATCAACTGCTGTTTAGACGTCCACAATTGCAGCACATAATTTATTAGCCCCCTGCTTTAGTTTATTTTAATTAATCTATTTAGTGAAAAAACATGGTTTCTTATTCTTTTTTTCACTCTAGAATCAACTATTCTTTTACTCTGCTTCCAACTATAATTCATAAATTCTTCTATCCTTCATTCGATAGAAGTAAAACTCCCGTGTAGTTTTAAACATCCTCTTACTTCTCCCTGCCTGGTCACTCAAATTGATTTTTGCTATTTTTTAACTTTTGATAATTTGTGTTTCTGTCCATAACAACTTAAGCATGTTTGTTAATTCAATTATTCAAATCATTCGAAGATTTTAAAAATATTTCCCCTGATTCCTTTGTCTTATGCGGCCTTTCTGGTGTTTTATCCCTCCCTAGGACTTTCTAAAATTCGATGATCTATTTATCCTCATCAAAATCTTCCTAGACATGCCTGTTAATTCCTCTACTCCTTTTTTTTATTTCCTTATAAGGTGCCTCATTTTTGTCTCCTCACAAATTTTTGAAATGGTTTCCTTATGCCACTTTATTGATTCACATCCATGTTTTTTCGGTTTGTATTTTCAATCACTTTCAAAAACTAATTTAAATTTATGCTTTCCGACACCTTACCCATTTTTTCATCGGCCTTTTCATTTTTTTTTGCTTTTATAATATCTTTCAACCTTTCTTGTTAGTCTTCAAGTAAATTTTTGTACTCCTTTACTTTAATTTTTTAAAACTGGTCCTTGAGGTTACCTGTAATTTCTTTATTTGTTCAATATTATTCTAAAATCCCGTTAATCAATTTTTTAGTATTTGTCCTTTTCATTCTATCGTTTTGAGATCCTCTGATACATATGCAATTCCACTAATTTACCTGGATTATTTGTCTGTGATATTTATTCCATTTTGGTTTATCATTTGATCTAAATAGTTCACATCCATCTTTTTTAACAAAATCAAAGCTAAGTTCACCAAGAACTTTACACTTACAAGTGAATTAGTATACAATTGTTTAAACAATTTATGATCATATTATTGAGTATTAACAATCATAAATAAATATATCTATCAATTATTTGTATAAAGTTCATCTATTTGCTTTCTGGGCGCTGTGGAACAGTGGATGAAAAAATTAGATCGTATTAATATGTATTTCAATATGATTAAAATAAAATGTTGTAAGTAAATTTATCTTTAATTAAGTAATTTTAATAAAAGATAAAAAAAATATAATAAAAATATGTATTTCAAACTGTTTTAAATATAAGGTTTTTAGTGAATTTATTATTATTCAAATAATTGGATCTGTCAAGAAGTGTAGTATATAAATTTTTTAACTACAGATATAGAAAAATATATATATGAATTAGACGTTAAGGTGTGATTGTATCAAAAAAAAATTTTATTATACAGGAATTAGATTCAAGAAATTTCAATTATTTTTACGATAATTGTATAAAAACATTATAAAAAGATTATAAGGGAGTCGGTGGGGGCTTGGGCGGTGGATAGTGGCAGTTGGGGGGCTACCAAAATCGTGTTGAGTGGCGGTGAGGAAAATGTACGGCTAGATGATTCAAAAATTGAATTGGGTGAGTAACAAACACTCTAATACGTGCATATATATATGAATATACGAGTGGGGCTCTGCTCCCTGCGTGCTACGCGCGCTCACCCCCTACTTTTGATATGTGTAATGGATTAGATGAATGAAAAAGTTTCAAATTTTTTTATTATTATTTTTTTTTTGTAATATTTGAATGCACAAAATTTAAATTACTTTCAAATTAGATGATAGTAAAGTACCGAACTATGGTCAATAATACATATACGATGATCAAGAAGTCATTCAACAGAGATTAAATTCAAGTAAAAACAAAAATTTAAATGAAAAACATGTAAAAACTTTAACAGAAATTATTAAATACAATCTGATTTCTAGAAATTATAAACATTTGCATCAAATTTTAAATGTGGAAAAACTTCCTAATTACAAAATGATTTTTTTAAGAAGAAGTGGTAGTCAAAAGCATACATACAATAAACCTTAGACAGCAGAATGTGGTGTCATTATTGTATCAGACTCTGGATTACCAGGAAATTATGATCTCTGTGTGTATCTGAAAGATTTACTAGAAAATCATAAATCATCCAAAAGAAGCTTATTGAAATAAATCATCCCATTTCGTTGATCCTATGGTTTTTCCATTATTGTTTGTTTGCTCTGGGTGATTTAGGATGGAGTACAAACTATTTTTTAAACAGTTTTAATAAAAATAAGAAAGTTACTCTTTTACAATACTACTCGCACAGCTTATCGTACAGCCCTTGTGCCAAAAATTTGAGTCCACTATTAAATGCAGGAAGATTAACCAAATAATTTTTTAAACATTCTTATATAATGATAGAAAATAATCGTTTAAATTATTTTAGAAATAATCAGAAAATTGTTAGAATTGAATATTATTCAGGTATAATAGATGCTATAGCTAATAGCGCCTCCAACATTACTGAAAATTTTGAAAGATAACTCAAAAGAAAAAATCTTTTTATATTACCATCAATATACATTGGAAGTCCTAGATATATGCAGCAACATTATCAAGATACAATGGCCATTATTAGAAAATGTGGTGGACCCGATTTGTTCAAAACAGTAACATGTAATCCAAAATGGAAATAATTGAAATTAACTTTAGAAAAATTTCCCAAAAATACTACATTCAATGATATACCAAATATAACAGTTAGATTATTTCACATTATACAATCAATTATAAAAAATATAAATAAAAAAAAATGATAAAGTATCAGCTTATGTTTACACGATAGAATTTCAGAAACGTTGTGCACCACACGCTCATCTCTTAATAACATTACATCATGATACTAAAATAATGTCACTAGAAAATATTGATGAAATTATATCTGCTGAAATAATTTCAAATAATAAAAAATTATCGAAATTATTAATTACTAGGGGCTCCGCCCTGCGTGCCTCGCGCGCCAACCCCTTATAGTTAATAGAAAATATTTAATTTCTCGATTTTGTAAGACAAAAATTAAATACATTGTTACGATTTTTATTCAACGCAAAAATGAAAACTACCGTTTTTTAAATCTGATTTTCAAATTTACGCGCCCTTGACCGATCTCGACCAACCACAGAACGAATAAATCGATGACAATCAAAATTTATAGGTAGGAGACATGGACCTCATAATTTACAAAGTCCATGTTTAAGAAATTGTGATACTAAATAAACTAAAAACTTCCCAAAATCTTTTTGTGAAGCTACAACGTTACAGAAAAATGTTTATAAACAATATAGGAGAAGAAATAATATTTCTGATCGTCACGTACATAAAACTACAAATAAAGAATAGATTCCAGTAGATAATTCCATGGTAGTTCCTTATGATAAATTTTTGTTAAGGAAATCCAAATGCCATGTAAATGTTGAATTTCGTACATCTATGCAAAGGATAAAATATATTCATGATTACATTCATAAGGGGGGGATGGGGCATTTATCCAAATGGAAAAAAAAAGATAACAATGATAGAGAAATTACAGATGAAATAAAAAATTATACTGATGGTAGATATTTAAGTCCTATGGAAGCAGGTTGGAGATTGAAAAAATTCCCAATCTGTGGTAGAAGTCACACCGTATGTAATTTGGCAGAACATCTTGAAAATGAACAAAAAATAACTTTGGAAGAAAATAAAAGGGAAACACCTCTTACAGCTTGGTTAAACATGAATAAAACAGTTAATTTTGCAAAATTATTAAATTACGTAAATATTCCAGAAACAATATATTTAATAATAATTAGAAATTTGGGAGAAAAGGAAAAACTTGATAAAAATGCTGCCGTTAGAAGATAAAATATCGTTTCTCCAAAAGATCATGAACATTTTTGCTTAAAATTGATAATAAATAAGGTTAAAGGAGTTACTTTATTTGAAGATATAACAACATATAAAGGGATAAATCATAAACATTTAAAGATACTGCTACAGCCATGGGATGAATTGAATGTGATAATCAGATTGATGATATTTTTGAAGAAGCAAGTACAGTAATGTTACCTTACGAGCTACGACAACTTTTCTCTCGGTTTTAACTTCAGAACATATTTTTGGTGACGATATTTGGAATAAATAAAAAACGCATTTTACAGAGGATTTCATTGTTGATAAAGAAAATCAAACTCTTTTACATATGAATCAGATTTCTGCTATGGAAGATAAGAATTGTGAATCATTCAATTGGTCAACACTTGAACCAATTGATTTATTATACAAAAATAACAATATATTTTGTAAAAATATGTTTGAATCATTATACAATCTCTTGAATGATAAACAACAACAAAGTTCTGACATTGCATGTAAACAAAATCAAAAAATTTTTTTTTACATGGTCGTGGTGGTTAAGGGAAAATTTTGTTGTTCACAACACTGATTTATAACTTCATTTCTTAAGTAATAAAATTTTATCAATGGCACGGACTGGAATTGCATCAGTATTACTACCAAAAGGAATGACAAGTCATAGAACTTTTCGCTTGCCACTTGATTTAAATAATAAAGAAAGCGGATGTTTAGAATTGGCATCTGATAAAAAAAAATTAAGAGAAGTTGATTTAATTATTTGGGATAAAGTTTCTATGATACCTGAGAAACCTCTAGAAATAGTAGACAGAACGTTAAGTGACCTTTGTGATACAAGAGATTATTTCGGAGATAAACTCATTATTTTGGGAAGTGACTACCGTTAAATATTTCCTGTGTAAAAACTAGTAATAGAATCAATATAATTAGAGAAACAATTGAATGTTCATTTCCTCAGGATTTTAAAAAATTTTAAAATTAAAAAAAAATATGCGTTCTATTGAAGATATCTTTTTAAAATTGTTACTTAATATTGGTGAAGGAAAGATTAAAACATTTGAAACCTCTAAAATTTGGAAAACAAAAGATGTATGTTAAAAATATTCAAGTCAGTAGACAGTTTTTCAATGAAAAGTGTTATACTTACTTCTCACAATACTTATTTCTTAAATAATAAAATATTTAATCAAATGGAAGAAAACGTGAAGACATATTACAATATAGATCATGAAACTTATATAGTTGTTGACGAATCTGACGATAATATTTATATTATTTTTCTGATGGAAATTCTTAATAGTATTCGTAAGGGTCTACTACATCATGAACTTATTATAAAAATTGGAGCAACTATTATGTTAATAAGAAATCTGTGTATATCTGATGGTTCATGTAATGGTACCAGATTAAAAATAACAAAATTATTAGAATATAATATTGAAGCAAACATAATAACTGGTTAAAAAATTAGTCAAAGAGTTTTCATACCAAAAATTACAATCAATACTGGAAACACACCTTCGTTACCATTTATTTTATACAATGTAATGTTTTTTTTGAAGTGGTTTCCCTATTTGCATCAGTAACATAAAAACTCATGTTAAATAAATTTTTAATATTTGTAACTAATGTTTATCTTTTTTCTATCATCAACCAAGATGAATAGGCCTACTTTACTTTTAAGATATAATTATTTAAATAAAACTATTGTCGAAATAAAACTATATAAATTTTTTAATTACAGATATCGAAAAAATATTTATGTAAATTAGACGTTAAGGTGTGATTGTATTATGAAAAAAAAATTTATTATACACGAATTAGATACAAGAAGTTGTATTAATTTTAACGATGATTGTAAAAAAACATTATGAAAAGATTATAAGTGAGTCGGTGGGGTCCGGACGGTGGGGGAAGCAGTAGAACGGGCTAACAAAATCGTGTGGAGGGTCGGTATGGGGGATGTGAGGCTAGATGATCGAGAAATTGAATGGGGTAGGTAACGGACACCCCAATACGTGCATATGTATATCCTAAGCATTTAATAAAAAGTAACATAATTAACTCAAGTACCTGCACTTTTCTTTAATAAATAGATTATTAATATCTTAATCAACCCATGTAAGGACTCAGAATTTTCGCAAGTCTTATACATTTTTCGGTTTTTGCGAGCTCCCCACCTGCAACCCCGAACCACCTCAGAAGACTCCACAATTGATCTTAGAATATTTTTGATCTCGTAGCCTTACATAATATATGATGAATACTTTAATTTATTCTTAACATCACTATTGCTCTTATTTTCAAATTTAGTTGATGAAGTAGAAGATCTTCTCTAATATTACTAAATACTTTAATTAGAAAATTATTATAAATGTCATCATTACATTTATCGACACCTATATATGTAGCTTTATCTATATTATATGTTACAGTATTTCTGTTCATATTATGTGAAATATAATAATTTAAAAACAAGTATATTCATTGTGAGTTGTTAAAATTGCACTGATTATTGTTAAATTTAAATTTTTTCTGAAAATTTTTGAACATACATTCGTTTCTATCAGATTTTGAGGAATATTAAAAGTCATAGAAAATCGACAAACATTTAATTTTTAATACTTATCTGACAGAAAATGCGCTAAAAACTGTGGTTTTCACGAATTTTGTATAAAAAAGCTTTTTTCTGTGCCTCAGAAAGGAAATACGGTAAAATAAAGGGCAATATCGTGAAACTGAGGAAAAAATACCTAGAAATAGACCCAACCGCACACTCGTAGTTGATATTGTTCTGCGTAACGAATAAATTAACTAAAGTTCCGGCAGTCGCATTGATAAGAACTGCGAGGCCACGGAATCAGTAACTACGCCTGCACGGCACGCTGCTGGCTACATATGCTGAACTGCCGCGTTCCACGATCAAATTTTTGTAATTATAACAGTTGTTTGTGACATAAGGGTTGATCGAATAGACTCGGAAAAAATTCCTGCTATGAAGTAAACATTTAAGAAGGTTCTGACCAAGCATAAAGTTATTTAAGTACTTAGGAAGGTTGCTAGCTATATGCAAAAAACCATAAGTACCGCTCTCAGCTTCTATTGGTCCTGCAATAAACTTTCTTTTTTTTTAATTCATGGAAAAATCAGCGTGATTGAATGCGCTTTATTGCAAACCTTTAAGTTTACAATTGGCAAAAATACGGTTCTTAGTTACAGGTTTTTTTTAAATAACTTTATTTGATTATTTAAAAATCGTAATTTTTAAGTGATCAAAGACACTGTTGGTACCTACCGATTCCAGTAAAGCAGATCGCGATTTATTCTGATGGACCGCCTGTACGGACAATCAAAATCTCATCTTAACAATTATGCAATAGGCCACCATTTTATAATATCGCTATCCGTCGTGGCGCATATTGTTAAACATACAAATATCCAGAATCTACTTAATTTTCATAAAATTTAAGGCACAATAAGTATTACTTTTCAATGTTCTCATTTTTTGGTGTTTTCGCCGTTTTTTCTTGCTTAAACAATAAAAACAGTTTTTCCTTTTTTTTTATTACTTAATCCTAATGCAAAATCATCTTATGCACAACTTTTACTCGGAAAATTTTTCCCGAGAAACACAAGTTTTCGTTATATTTAAGGAAAACCAGAATAGAAGCCTAAAAAAATTTTTTTTATACATAAAAACCACTTTCCCGACCGCGCTTGATGTCAAGACTTTAGTATGTTGTTCTTTGCATTTTTTTTTTATTTCAAGCCTAAATTTGCATTGCTGGAAAACATCCTACGCTCGACACCTCTGGCGCCCTGCCTAATATGTATGAACACAAACTCACAAAATCCTGATTCACTAGGCACATATAATTTAGAATCATACAAAATATATTTATCCATACAAATTAGTAATAATCAAATATACATTTTTAAATAGTATCTCTTTAAAAATAAATAATTATTGTTGCTCTAAAAATCTTTTGTTCCAGAAAAATTTTTTAATCAGACTAAAGTTCGTTCATATTGATCCCAAAATAAAATGTTGTTTACTGCAAAACAAGCATCGACAGATCTTGCTAGTGCTGTAGTACTGTCAACAGCCCATAACTGTTTGCATCAGGCGGTGAATTATAGAGTTGCTGCTTCTGCTATTGAGGGCTATTCGTTGCAGAAATTTAAAAACTCTTTGTATAGGTATGCGGTCTCGCATAATTATAATGCTAACAATGGTTTATGAATTGAAAAAGCTGTGTTGCATATCTTTGAGGCAGATATAGAGGCTCTTTAGCTGGGTAGAAGGGACAATAACTGGCTAGAGGATAGAGTGTACAGAACCACGGGTGACCATCAGCAGCCGTGGCTATAGTTGTAGCAGTATTTAGACGATCTCTGATACATTTATCTCTGTCTCGATGTTTTATTGTTTAGCCAGCTTACTGTTGAAATGTAATAAGTTTCTTTGGGTATTACTCTTCTAATTCAGTAAATAAAAATAAACTTGTAAGGTTAATTTTTAATTGCTATATTTATAATTATATCTCCCTGATTTAAAGGAGTATTGTTATATAACATGGAAAACTGACAACGTGATTAATACCTACTATGGTAAGATTCAGTGACTTACTTGATTTATTTTGCAAACAGGTAAGAAAAAGTCATGCATTTAAAATAAAGAAAAACATGTATTACATCGAGTCTCTGTTTTTTAATTTTAGTCTTGTTACTATATCCAGGTTAGCAGGCAAGATCGCTGTCGACTACGAGCCAGCACAGTTGTCATTGGATCCTCAGGAAAAGCATGACAAGGTGTTTCATATTATGTTGGCAATTGAAATGATCTTCTTTGTACCATCTATTTGTTAATAGACAAAGAATGTAATTATGTTTTAATATCCACTCATGAAAATATTATCATCATTTTTCCTCGTGCCACCGACATCTTCGAGATAAAAAAGGCATTTCTTTTGTTGTTTTTCAGGACAACGAAAGGTAGCTGTCTGGATACAATAATACTGAGTTCATCTTTTCAAAATATTCCAAAACGGATCTGTTAACTGATTATGTTTTAACTGAAACATTGTATATAATATTATCAAAGCCTGTCAATCGTGGAGTATAGTCATTTGAAAACGTGAAAACTATTTTTAGCGTACGAATTCCGAACCAAATTATTTGAAAAACTTAGGTATGGAATTTGATAACAATTATATTAGATATTAGTAGTAATATGTGTGAGATGCAAAAGAATTACCATTTGTAATACAGATTTTTTAAAAAAATTTTATTTAAGAAAATTATCAGATTCAGTATGCTTGTTTAAAAAATATTCAAAAATAGAAAATCTGTACTTGTTTTGGAAATAAATAAAATTTTGTTATATTTTATAACAATTTTTTAAGCTTAAAACATTATGCCCTTATCAAATACGCTTAATAACAAAAAATTTTAATAGTATTTTAATTACATTTTTACAACATGAGGATTTCTATTATTCATAAAAAAAAAGTAATTCATATAGGGAGACTTTGATAATCATTATTTATTCGATAAATAGCACTTATTACATGTCCTTGACAAGTTTTTAATTCAGCGGTGTTAGATCCTGGATAGTGATTCGTCCTTGAACCGAGCATCGCTGAATGCTTTTACACTGAATCCTCACGTTATTACAATAATTTTAATTGGCTTTCCTACGAGTGTATGATTTTGAAAGTGAATGACCTTTTATAACAATAATTTTGCAAAATGTTTTTCTTATCATCACGTGTCAATTGGTCGAATCCGATCTCGTCGTAACGATGTTTTTTTATGCTTTCAGTAACTCCATTGAAAACTGAGTTTTGCATAGCTTAAGTGACAGCGTACCTGGAGTTGATTCCTTTGTTTAGCAGTTTGCCAACTTCCACATTTATGCTTTTAAAAACCAGTCATCGGAAAATGAATGTTAGATGTCTCAGACTTGAGTCAATTCGTGCCAAAAAAACCATGTACAGAGGATTAAGAACATTTTTACCATATTTAGCTAAATCTTTCTGCATTTGTTTGGTGTATTTATAAATTCTCTGTGCCTAAAACAACGTTATCAGATAATTCAAGACAGTAAATTTTTAGTTTACCTACTGTTACACCTTTACTACTATTTTACATCCACTTATCGTCTCTATCCTCTATAAATAAACTAACGAGTACCAGGCTTTGTGAACACCCTTGCGCTACCTCGTCTATTGTTTTAAATAAATCTGTAAGTCCCTGGCTGTAAATACCTATTTTTTGTACACTTATAAATTTTTCCTTCTCCCCTCCACGAAAGTACGAGCCTTTGAAGTATCTTTACGCTTTAGAAAATGTAACTTTTTTGGAAGCTTGCTGCTCGATTGTCAGTAAAAAGGTGCTGAGGCTTTCCGCCATAACGTTCTATTTCATGATATTATGTGTGTATATATATTTATTATAAAAAAATTGACAACTTTCTTAGTGCAAGACTATAGCTCTAGTGTGAGTGTTACTTAAATGTACGAGACAAGAAATAGAGGATGATATATAGAAGATTAAAGAAGAAAAGTTATATATTAAGATTTCATTGTATGGATCATTTGAAAACAAAAATTAAGAGATTTTTTCGTAAAGCAATAAAAGAAAATGTCACAGTTATGAATTTTTGTTTGTTTTTCTTCATCTCATTAAATTAATATTCTTATTCATTTTTTTTTTTTATGCCAGCCCGGACAATCTAAACCTCGGCTTTGCCTCGGCTCAGCAAAAGTCGAGCGGGCAGCAAAACATAACTTTTTAAGTCGTAGCGGTAACTGGCTTGGCAGCAGAAGACCAGTATTACGAACAGTTTATACTCTTTCTGACAGATGGTGCGCAGAGCGTCCTACCAGAAACTAAAAATCACAGCTATAGGTATACATATACAGTAGAGAGCGTAAACTAGCAGCGATTATGTTAATAATTTAAGTATGGAACGTACTTTCGGGGGAAGTTCAAGAAAAATAGTATATGACAGATGTATACACCTCGGCTCTGCCTCGGATATTCACCACGCACGCCAGAAAATCCAACGTTCTGACCTAGTATCGTAATATACAATTTTCCAAAATTTTTGTCATTTTTGTACCTGCCACTACTATATCCTATTTAACTTGGAAAATTTCTTCACCAATAGTATCGAGCACTGCTTAAAAGTCTTCAAACACAGCAGATAATTTATTGCTCCTTTCGTTTAGCTTATTTTTAAATAAACTATTTAGTATAAAAATATGGTTCCTCGTTATTTTTCTTGCTCTGATCCCAGCCTGACTCTCATTTACTATTTTACACTCATTTACCTATTAATCATCATCAGAACATACAAAATTATTGTAAAATAAAAAAATTTCATTGATTTCTAACACAAGTACAGATTTTCTATTTTTTAATATTTATTAAACAAGCATACTGAATCTAATAATTTTCTTAATTGACCTTTTTTTAAAAAAATCTGTATTACAAATGGTAAATCTTTTGCATCTCACACATATTACTACTAATATCTAATATAATTGTTATCAAATTCAATACCTAAGTTTTTAAAATACCCATTTATAATTTGGTTAGGAATTTGCACGCTAAAAAAAGCTTTTACGTTTTCAAATGACTATACTCCGCGATTGACAGGCTTTGATAATATTATATACAATGTTCCAGCTAAAACATAATCAGTTAAGAGATCTGTTTTGGAATATTTTGAAAAGATAAACTCAGTATTATTGTATCCAGACAGCTACCTTTCGTTGTCCTACAAAGAAACAAAAGAAATGCCTTTTTTATCTCGAAGATGTCGGTGGCACGAGGAAAAATAATGATAATATTTTCATGAATGGATATTAAAACATAATTACATTCTTTGTCTATTAACAAATAGGTGGTACAAAAAAGATCATTTAAATTGCCAACATAATATGAAACACCTGGTCAGTGCTGCCAGACCGTGCGGTAATGTCGCTCATAGTAGAGTATGGCAGAGTAGAGGCTCGTGGCTATTGGCCGAAACCTCTATAGTACAGCTCGTAAGAGTCTCCCAAACCAAACCCCTCTACTCTAGCTCCTCCCACCACCTATAGGTATATATGACCCAAGCCCGTAGGCACAACTTATGTACTACATCTGTACTTCAGCTATCAGTTATTACGATGGCCGAGTAGGCTAGCGCCCTTCACACTTTTGCTAGGCAAACCTTCGAATCTTGGCTACGGCAAATTTTTTTTTATCATTTTTTTTTTCTACACACTTTTTGATTATGATTGTTGATGTACATTTTCAATTTATTACTGATTATTTTCGCTGTGGGTAAGATATGATCTCAAGTAAGT
>JAPYYV010004638.1:0-19524 GCA_030522625.1 Copidosoma aretas
GGGGGGGGGGCGGGGGGGGGGGGGGGGGGGGGGGGGGGGGGGGGGGGGGGGGGGGAGGGGGGGGGGGGGGGGGGGGGCCGCCCCCCCCCCCCCCCCCCCCCTGGATGACGACCTTCGGTGATTGTCTGCGACGCGTACCCCGCCCTCTATTAGCCGCTTCGAATGTCAATACCCGCTCGAGGTACATCACGAATTGCTTTTTTACGCGCGTCGGAGCAGAGCTGTGAGCAAAATATTGTAAAATTTACGTGCATTGAGTTGTATACTTGTTGCGAATCAATTGAATGCTACTCCGAGAGGCCCGACTGCCGAATGGCAGGGCGTGTGAAAATTTGTGGATGAATTATTATTCAGAGCGCTCGTAAAATCCCCAGATGGCAAAAACCCTAGCTATTGTTTCCAGAATCAAATGAATCTTTGAGAAATGTACTCAGCCCCTCCCTCAGAATTTAAGATAGCAGTAACAAACGAGTCAGGGCTCGCTGAAGATTGCGATTTCAACTTCTGCGAAGGACAGTATCTTTTCGGAGTTCCCTCGAACGAAAAACATCAAGCTTTAAAAAAAAACTAATTCCAAAACGATACTGCGATTCTCAACGGATCGCCGCCATGGAGATAAAAAAAGGATAAGAAGTAAGCAGCCCGCTGGGCGTTTTTTAGCCGTGAGTACAGCGGCTGATGATGCGAATCGGATGGAGGATAATATCCTTACGGCATCACCGTCCAACGTGTGGATGAAAACCGAACGGATCATACTTTCGCGTGAGCGCGGAGTGAAGGAAGTATTGTGCATGTAGTCTGAGGAGATAAAAATCAGCGTGACCTCGAGAGGGTGGGCTATAAGAAAAACACACGTACAGTGGCCGGCGTTAGCGCAGCATCCGTGTGTATACAACGTTATATACTTATACCAACGCCTGTATATGACCATACAACTTGTATACGCGAGCAGAGGTGATGGTAGCCTGCACGCGCTATTCGCGGATCGATACCTAGCCGCTATACACATATATAGAAAAAACTACTCATCTCTCTGTGTGCTTATGCGAAAAGACAAACGAGTGCGCCCTGCCAAACTTGCTCTCGCGGCTTAGCTCTGCTGCATCTTCCCATTCACGCGCACTTGTGTTTACGTGAAAAAATACACCTATATTGTGTCGAAACTTTTCTCGCTCTTTTCTTGTTTTTTGCTCCAATTAACATTTATTTGTCGTTTCAAGCAACCATGTTCCTCTTTAAAAACTCCAAAGAATCGATCTTTTTGTTGCAGTCATATTTTTCAGAGTGTAGTTTTGGAACTCGCTGTAAAAAAAAAACATTTCCTCTCGTGACCCACATTCCGTGGCGCAAAGCTCAACAAAAACTTCCCGAAGCTGAGCCGAAACTTGACACTCATCGTCTTTAAAAGTGAGAAGCTTGCAGGTATTCGATTTCAGCGAAAAAAATGTGTTGATTAAATATTTTGCTTGCGCTAAGCAGAATAGCCTTCTCGAGATACACGTGCAACGTTTTTCAGGAATAATTCGAACTCAACAAAAATTACGACTAATAGTGAATTTTTTTTCCGCAAAAACCATGCTTTTTGTGGCTTCAAATAAAACAGCTAACTCCAAAGATTATTTCATTTTCCACGACACAGTATTATTTCGTGAATCTTCGTTTTTATTATTATAATTGTTGGTAAAAGTTGAAGTAATATCATGTAACCAATTGTTGTATCGAAAACAGTAACAGTATGTTTGTATCGATTGGGGGGGGGGGGGGGGGGGGGGGATCCCGACTACCAAAAATTGCACGCCCGATATACCCCCAAAGGGAGTATTCGCGGGGTTCAGCCACGACCCGTTGGTGCAATGGGCCGAGGCCTCCCCCCGGAGGAGCCGCCTTCGTGATCGCGGTATCCTCAGCGCCAAGTAAGTTATGCCGGTCGCGCGGTTCTCGCGGCCCTTTATGCGCTTGTCAAGAAAAACCGTTTGCGGAAATCGCCGGACAAATCGGCCGTCGAACCCTAGCGGCCGTCATCGCAAAACAGTCTCGCGGAAGATCGGTTTGTTTATCCGAACAAACAGACGACGATCTCGCGATCGTTCCAGTCGCGCGCAGGAGTAAGTATTTACAGGTTAGATCTGAAAGCGATTTTCATTCCGCGCACGAGACATAAGTGTTCGGGGTGTGCTTACTTACTCATTGAAGTTTTATGGGCAACGCTGCGCCACACGAGAATCTTATGTGGCCGCTATACTTATGCCGATGATGCCATGTAGAATCAATCATCATGCGAAACGTGGATTCATCCGCGGCGGCTGCAGAGAAGAGTTTCCTTCTTATACATTCACTTTTCGCTTGGTGTTAGGACGTCGCGTGTAACAATAATCCACGTATAACCAACTCTGTATTGTATGCAACGATCCCGAGTTTTACTTTTATATACCTGAGCTGCTGATTATGATGACTATCGGCAGATATTGCGTACAGATTTCAAGACAGATGAGTGCAATGTATGGATGATTTTGGAGGGCAAATGTAAAACTCATGATTGAACAATTAAGCTGTCAGTTTTTTTAGATGATACATCGATATATGTCGCGTCACCGTTGATGGTGTGATTTTATTCATTACTCATTCCGAAATAATTTAAAAAATAATCATATCTACACTTTGATTCGACAAACCTAGGGGAAAATAGTTTGTTTCGATACTTTTTGTTTCTTCATTGTCCATGCATGGATTTTAATTCTATTCATTGAACTGAAGCAGGAGGTAGGTATAACTAATCGAAAAATCGGTATCTCATGAATAATTCAAAAGGAGAGTCGTGAGTAGATCAATAAAATAAAAAGAACACTGTAGTAGGTATAGTACCTATATACTTATGGAGTTGGAGAATAATGTACACGCAGTCAGTATGGACGAAATATGGCCACGAAAACACGGACTGTCGGGTGTGTTGAAAATGTGTGGTGCGAGCACGTGCGACGAGACCATCCACGGAGGAGTGACGGGAAATCAATTGTACAGACATTTGTATTGTCCTGTATTTTTCTTCAAAAGAGATGCGTATAATACATCCAACGTATCGAGTACCGCACGAAAGTGGTGCTTACAAGTAAGTACGTACCAGTATCTATGCACTCTCCTTTATAAAGATAATCCATCAAGAGGTAAGTAAATTACAAGCATATTCTATCCGCAAAGTGTCCATTCCAGCGTTCGCGCCTTGATTGTAACGTGCAAGTTAAGTAACAATTCAGCGGCATCACCTGTACAAACGTGTAAAATAATATGTATACAATGTGCAACATGGATTCATACACCCCCCCCCCCAATTATATTTCCCGATGTCGAGACAAAGTGGGTCATCAGTTATGTGCACATTTGGCGCGCGTGCGTGTGTGCGTTCAACTTGCACTTTAGCGCAAAAAATCAAACATCACCGAGCCCTGACGTCAGCCGCGCGAAAATCCGCTGATTTTTCGTGCACAACACCTGGGATATAGGTGATTCTAAATATACCTACAGTATTCCGCCACTGCCCTCCCCGTTCCTCTCTCCTCTCCGTCTCGCTTTGACTCTCTGGTGCAGGATCAAGGTCGGCGATACCGCGGAGCAAAAGAAACAGAGAGAGAGAGAGAGAGAGAGAGAGAGAGAGAATCGGCGATATAAATGTTCCAATATACGTGTATGCTAACATTGCTAACCGACCAGCGTTACCTATCACTGTACTGATGATACTTGTGTGGGTGAATGTATACTATGACTATCCGTGCGGCTCACGAAACTGGAACGAACTCTAGCTGCGGCGCGACGGTATAATATATGTGTCCACGCGCTACTTATTATCATCATCATCATCATCTGCTCGGAGGCGCAGCGGTGAGTCGTTGCAGGTGACGATTAAAAATGGGATGGAGGAAAAAAAAACAGTCGAGTCTCTCCCCGAGCGCGCGCTCGCCGCATTGTATCTTTTTGCTCCGTGAAAACCAACGACTCCATCAGAGATTTCCGCACGATGAAAAATGTACGCGTACAACCGTTTGTATATTGGCCAACAATGGCACCCGCGAGCGATGCATCGATGTAATAAGTTGTGTCCGGTGTGCAAGTACGATGATCGTGCGGTAGGTGCGCCGGACGAGGGCGAGGAGCGCGCGTGACGGCTCGCAATCACCAGCCCGAGGCCGCGGATTTCGGATGATGGTCTGGCCGAAGGGGACGCGCGTGCGATCGATAAGTTCTCCCACCCCCTTTTCACGCCCTCTCTCTCACGAGGCACTGCGGGTAGATATGTCGGGATACCTGTACAGATCGTACGCTCAGTGGTAGAGACCGAGTGCGGGCGGACCTGGACCTGTACGGGGACTGGAAGGGGCGGGATCGATAGTAACGACGACTCACCTGCCGCCACGAGCACTCCTCCGGGCCGCGTTCGGACGACTCGTTCCTCTGCAAAGTTGCCGCGATCGTCGTCGTCGTCGCTGTTATTCCGACCGCTCGTGTTCGCCCAGCCGCTCGCTTACTCGCCGACCGACTCCCACTGCTGCTATAGCCACGGCTACGGCGATGGTCTCGGATCCGCGGACGTATACGCGTCCCATGAGGAGCGCATGCGTTCGCTCGGACCTCCTCTCCGCGCATAGGGGGAGAGCGAGCGAGCTAGCTGGAGAAAAGGAGCCAGCGCACGCGTATCAATCTCTCTCCTCGCTCCCGTTACTTCGTACACGTTATCCGCGTGTATTTTTTCGTTTCTCCGGCTTTGTTTTGTTTTTTTTTGTTTTTTTTTTTTGCGCCTCCTCAAGGAACCCCCTCGTCCGCGCTTCCTATTCTCCTTCTTCTGGTACTTATTTCTGTCGGTGTATTTTACCCACTGCGATCGCACTGTTATGTCGTGTACAAAGTACCGAAAGGTCAACCTATATGGTACATTTGTAATCAGTGCAGCATCGGAAATATACTCCCATTGATTTTCAACAAAAATTAACAACTTTTCGACTCGCTCGCTCGGGCCGCCGCGTGTTTTCAAATGTCGGTGAGTTAGACAAGTTGCTCATAAACACAGTTTTGTTCACCCGCAAGATTTAAATCCATGCGCGTTTATTCAAGTTTTGCTTTAATTTAATCTCCTGTAATCTATTGCGAACGAAAATCAAGGGTGTATGTTCATCAAACGAGTACCTTGTTCATGTTTCAGTGTTATTTATTTTACATCGTCATGCACAAACTGTCAAACAGTATCTTTTTAGTAAGGCTCTGGAACCGGGATGTTGTTCGTTGGCGCTTCCAGCATTCGGCGTAACAGAACACTGATCTCCTGCAACAGCAAATTTTTACACGGTACAAGTGTAAGACCGAACGAATGAATACTCGAGCCGCGCTGTATGCGGCCCGTTATGCAACATGCAGGACAGGTACAGTTTGTACTTAACAATTGGTTTTAACTTATGACTGTACACTCTACGTCACGCGTATCGACGGTGATTCGGTGGAGGAAAAAAAGGGGAGAGAGAAAATCGTAAGAGTGTTACATGATTATCGATCGATTTCAACCGTAAGCAACTTCTTTTTTCCGGGGGCAATTACATTGAGTTTGAATAAGTACATCGCGTAGCGACGGGGGAGGGCATCAGAGAAGGCCAAAGATGATGATGATGATGATGATGATGATGATGATGCGCTCACCTGCTCGCGCTGCAGGCGCAGCCGATCGACGACCGGCTCGGTGAAGCCGGGGTCCTCGGCCGGCTCGTCGGCTCCCTCCGGCTCCCCGGAGTCCTGGGGGAAGCGCGTCACGTAGATCTGCCGGATAACGTCCAAGGCCGCGGCGGGCCTGTCCCGCCCGCGGCTCAGGTCGATCGCGCCGAAGGAGTCGCTGCCCGCGGCCACCGACAGCGGCTTCTCGTAGTCCGTCACGCTCGCCTTTCTGTTCGGACACACGAGATAATTGTTCTCCTCCTCACCAACGAAACTGACCGCGCTCGTTCATCGTCACGGGATCACCGTGTTTCCGAGTTTCGGTTATCCGTCACTCTCGTGGAAATAACCAGGGTACAAGGTGTACGACAGACCGTGGCGCCGGGGGGAAGGAGGTGCTTCGGGAAGGGGAGGATGGAATGATTCGTGCACGAGCATTATGCGACGTACCGACGTGTACTTACAATGTATTGTAAGTACAATGCAGCCTTACGTGACTTGTCCCTTGAAGCCGTACTGCGAGAGCAGCTCCTTCGTCTTGCGCAGCAGGTGGGAATCCCTGGCCGAGTGATAGTGCAGGCTCGCGCCGAGCGTGTGGGCCGTCGCCCTGAGCACTTGGCCCACGAGCTCGCGGTCGTCGACGTGCGACTCCCGAAACTCGTCGTACTTGCCGCCTATCAGGCACAGCCTCATCGGAAACAGGTCGGCCGTTGGCTCCTTCGAGGCCCTTTTCTTACCATCGAGCATCTCCTGGACCAACGCCTCCGAGTAACTTATCTTCATCCCACTCCTAACAATTTATCATTTTTATCAACAACCTTCCATGTTAATCCGTCCAAAATGCCGTTCCGAGATTCATTTTTTTGGGGCTCTCGTTTCGCGAGACGCGAGTGAAAAATGTTGGAAAAATTGGAAAGAGCGAATCTTCCCCTCGCCTGCGGTATGAATTGATGTTTTTTTTTTTTTTTTACCCATCATCTCACACTCACACACCGGCGAAACGTACTCGCATGCAGAGGGCTGGAATTAGCTTGTTAGTCTGTACAGAAATATCAGTAATCGATTCGTGCAGGGAAAAGGTGCGATTCAACGTAAACGGGCCAAACAACGTCCATTGTTGAAAATCTAACATTTGTTTTGCATTCTTCGGATTTGGAGAAAATACTCCTTGTTGAAATTTTTTTTCTTCAATCGTTGGTTTTCGAGTAAAAAATTTACAAAGTTTGGAGTACATACACATTCAATTTTAAAATGGGTCGAAAGATTTTAGTTCAGTAGCGCAGAGTTTTCTTCATTTCACGATAAAAATATTATAAATCCATGAAAAATACATCATGAGTTTCTTTGGATCAATTTTTATACCTCACAGTGTCGAGGCACTCTTCCAAGGAATTCCACAGGGTTTCTGGCTTACTTAGATCGAGCATTATTAGAATCGTTGTGTGATACGGCGAATGACTAAGGGCAGAGCCTGACATTGCAGTTGCGACCAAGGACGACGTCAGATGACCGATTTCCCACACGTGCACCACATCTTTTATCTGAATTGTTGTTTCACATTGCCGGCATTACAAATTTATTTCAGCGTTGCTTTAATTTCGTTACAGTTGTAAAAAACACTCACTAGACTTTTTCCAGCTTTTCTCCCATAAGTATAATCCATGGCAAGAGTCGCCTTCGGCGTATCTTCTTTTTCTAAAAATCTGTATATCATGGTTGTTTTACCCTACGAAATGATCGTGGCGTTTGAGTTGGAAGAAAAAACTCAAAAGATTTTTATCGTTCTTTCAAAATTTAAAATCATTTAAACTCTTGTGCGCAAAGTAAAAGTATGGAAACTTGCCACATATTTGCTTCCAACAATGATGAGTGACTTTTCGTGACTTTCAGCTGGATCGGTTTTTTTCCGTTTTTCTTCTTCGTTGGCAATTTTCAAGGCTAATTCCCTGGTATTCTCTTGATTTCTGTGGGTTATTAATAAATTATAGAAAAATATTGAAAAATTCCCATTCCGATCTATTACTATTTATTCAGCTAAATGAGAATATAGAAAGATAAAAAAAGTATTGCCTTGCAAGCAAATATACATCCGTATTTATATTCAATTTAATAATGAATAGTCCAAATGTTTACAGTGTTATCTAATGACTACTTACATTACCTTGACAGACATACTGGAAAAAAGTGGATGTAGAGGATGACAAAATTTATAGCCAACAATGCAGCAACACTTTTGAGATAACTTTAGTATACCTTTGTGTTTTCATGTTCGTCGTCATAGCAACTTAATTCACGTATTCATGTTCGAAACAACATTTTTTAAATAAGAATTGTAGACGATTTGATATCTCTTTTTGATAAATTTTAATACTTTTTGTTAAAATAAATTTATGTACATTGATAACAATAAACAAATGTTAACTTGCTACAAAAAGTAATTACAAAACGATTTTTTATAACATGGAAAAATTTGACTAGATTTTTTTAAAATAAGTGTTATAGTATAACTCAAGCAAAAGTGAGGGTTGCATGAAATATGCCGTTTGTGTGCTTATGTGTATTTTAATAGTAATTAAATGTTTGGCAAGACACGAATTACTGTACAAAAGCTTTTTTTTGTAACCATGCTTGATTCAAACATTTTTTTTAGTAGTACGACCTGCACGACAGTGATGTAAGTAATAAGATGTATCAGTCTTTGTAAAAGGATCTGTGAAGATTCTTTGATGAATTCAAACATGATTATTACACTTTTTCAAAAAAAAACGATGATTGTATACAATGGAAAGAAATTTCAGATGACGTTCCATGTTGAGCCACCTAGTTCATTGATTTTGTGTCGGCATCATTTCTTTTGAAAATATAAATATTCGCGTTTGATTCATTTACTGCTTCCATCTCAGACTAAAGAAAAAAAATCGGATGCTCGATAAATCAATTTTAATTTTACTAAGTTCATAAAAATCATTATTTAATTGTTTGAAAATGTCACGTCTAAAGTGTGCCATAATTACAAAATTCTGATTATAAAATCGGGCGTATTTACTTTTTTGTATTTACAAATCGACAATTTGAAAATAACACTCGAGTTATTTACGTTTAAAACATATATTGCAAATGAACTACTGTTTTACATAGCAATAACGGCCAGTGGCAGTGAATCAATTTATCATTTTCACCATTTTTGTTATTTCTATCACCACCAATATCAATAAGTATGGCCTGGTTAACAGTACAATGCGATAAAAGATTTTTATTGGTTATTTACAATTTTTGGTCCAACCATTATTACCTCGTCACATGATTTTTAATTCTGGTCATATCAGTCTATTTTCATAAATTAAAGGTTTAACGCTGATTTTTCTTTTTTTTACTTCCAAGTACACGCGTTTTTTTGAGCCTTAAACGAATGTGAATAACATTTTTTCGCTCTCTAGGCATGTATGAAGCAAATAAAATCACAACAATAACAACGACACCCCAGTGAGTGCTTTGGAATACATGATTTGTACGATTTCGTTTGAGATGCCTCGCAGAGCACAGGATAATTGCGGAATATACTGTTATTGGTCAGCTGTACCTGTGGTGCTTGATTGCATCGATGATACAATACACAACACGCTCTGCATGTTATCTAGTCCAAACGTCATCGAGACAATCATTGCCCAACTCTTCTGCCGGAAAAACTTTTAGATTTCGCATTGTCTCCAGGTAGAACGTGAGTTCAGAAGTAACGACGCCGTGTTGGGGACCCCCGTTATTGACAATGTTCATTTTAATCAATTGCTCCTTGAGCTTTTCTTTGAAAGACGTGTTCACCATTCCGTAGAGCGCTTGGACCTCATCGTTTGGCAGGATGCCAGATACCGCTTCATGCAGCTTTACCAAGTGCCTGTTGATTGATGAATAATTAGCTCTTTTTGATTAGTAATGTTGATTATAACGCAATAATGACGAGCTCTTGTGCGACCTTAGCATTTTTTTTATTTTACGTTTAGTTATGAAAAAAATGATGTACATATTTTTTAAATCACCACAAACCTCGAAATATTTCTAAAAGATTGCGATGGCACAGGCGGCTTGGCAGCCCAACTAGAAATCTGACCTCCCAAAAGATTATTAACAATGGTCAATATCTTTCCATCTATCTCTTGAATATGAGATCGAATATCGCGCTCTACAGTATCGAGTAAAGCAACCCCTCCGCTTATCGCTGGCATGCCCGATACGCTGTGATAACAATTCTGTTCTGCCAAAGCTTGGAATAGAATATTGTTACTTCAGCACTCTTCTCCTATACATTGCTCAGTATTAATATCTTACACATTGCAAACATACCTTGAAAATGAGCTTTAACAAAAGGCATCAGCCAAAGTACTAGTTTCAAGCTTCGTGCAGCTAAGACAAGTATTGTACTGGTGATAGTTTTTAGTCCTGCAACTTGCATAGCGCCAGCACCTAATACAAGTTGACAGCAACGGGAGTTGTAATGACGCAGTAATTCGGCAAGTTGACGACCAATCATACCTGACAAGGCTGACAGTTCACTACCAGTTCTAAAATTATGCAATCACGTTGATGTATTTACATACGCGCAGCGAATAAAATCAAATTTTCATAATTGAATGTATGGCGCACCTGCTGTACTCGTGGATAATTTGTATTAATATTAAAACAGCTCCGACAACGGCGTATTTTTCGTCCCCTATGTATATTACAGTGGCAATTTTATCACTGTTGATGATATCTTCTTTACCCAACTCGTATGGGAAACTTTCGTTTTTATAAACGTAAGTCACGAGCGCCTGGTATTCTGGAGGAACGTCGGCTTGCTTCCATCGTTCCGAGTCAAGTACGTTGCTTAATTTTGTTTTGCGTTCCATATGGAATTTTTGTACAAATTTACTTGCTTGTGCCTGTAATAAAAAGATCAATGTACAATCTTACTGATGTAAAGAGTCATCAAAATTTTTTTTTCATTAAACCTTAAAAGCAGAACGTAGTGCGATACACTGTTCTCCACACAATTTTTCACATATTTCCGTAAAGTTATCGACAATATTGGCCAATTTACAAACTTGAGCTGCAGTCGCCCTTTCACTTAACCAGGACTTGTCATTCCAATTCAACGAATCTTTATCAAATTTACCATAAGATCCCTCGATTGAACCTTTATCTTTATCACTATCAGTAGGACTTGCAGAAAGAAGATTTCCTAATCTTTCATGGCAGTAATCACAGATGCAAATCAACGAATCCGATAGTTTTGTAGTTACGCGCGTATGATCTGCATCCGACAACGGTCGGTCTACTAAAGATTCGTTGGATCTTTCCGGTGATAATTTCCCTGCTGCTAAATCTGCCGTATCTTTTATCACGTTGTGTACTGTCTGTAAATAAAAAATTGCTATAATTAAAGGAAAATATTCATCATTTCATAATGATGCTTCAAATTTTTAGCAACCTTTATTCGATGCAGCAGCAATGATAAAGAATGTATCGTATTGTCTAAAAGTTTTAATCGTTCAGTAAGAGAAAGACCACCAACTTCCAAAGCCGCCGCTTGTTGATCGCTACAACAGTCACTATCAGCTAATGACTCGATGACACGTTGTTTTGTTATTGCTCTCACAGTTGTCATTGCCTCCTCTTTGTATGTATCTATAAACTGGAAGTTTTTTTGGCGCAAAAGTCCTGATATGATGGATACCAGTTTATCCTACGAAAAAATGTTAAACGTAATTTTCGGCATTTTAGATTTATTTTCTCAAAAACTCACCCCATCCAACACAGTATTATCACTTGACAAAGGTCGATTCAAATCTGCCGTCGCGTACCTCTCGAATTCGGTATGTAACATCTTATTTATGAGTTTTTCCATTTCTGACAACTGCGACCCCAAGTGCCTAAAATTTAATTCTCCAATTTAGATTTAAATATGATAAACTTTTCAAACTCATATGGATGATACCATTACCGAAAACTGTGAATTCCGTTCAACTCTTGTAATGATATTTCTTGAGTTGTAGAAATAACGTCCAAGGCAGCAACGTAATCTGACGTTGACAGCAATGACTGAATCATTGGTTGACTTTGATGAACAGTTGCTATAAGTTTTAATTTTTCTTGCACTAACAAATGATTAGACTTTAAACGCTCTAGTCTGTGTGGAAATATATCGCACTTTTACTATCTTTAACAGAAATTGAAAGAAAAAAAAAAATGCAAATGACAGTATACCTCAAAACTTGAAACGAATTTCTGACAAGCTTTTTATCTATTTCATTGATATTTTGTCTGAGAGCTTTTAAGATCGTGATAGTTTGTGTTAACTGCTCCATCAATACGTCATGCGAAGTCATAGCATGAAAAAAAGCTTGAGATTTAGATGCTACTTGTTCTGCAATTCTGACTTCTACAATATCTAAATAATGGGTCAGCTAAATAAAAAATAATCATGTAAAAGAGTTTTTACATAATCAAAAATAACAAAAGTAATAGACACTTTACTTTTTCTTGCATTTGCTTGACATTTGAAACAATATTCTTTCCTTCACCAAGCAGGCCATCCTTTGAAAAAGCAAATACTATATCAAAGTTTTCCCTTTTGGAAAGATCCAAATTCGGGTAAAGAAATATTTTTGGTATACTACTCAAATCGAATAGCGAATGGTCTGTAATGAACATTTAAATGTATGAGTTTGCTCGTTTTCAGTTGAGAAATGAGAAGGGTCGAAAATACATATAATTATATAAAAAAAACGATGTATTACCAATGGGGCCATTACTATTGCTGATTGCTCTGACTTTCTTGAGATTTGGAAAGTTTTGCAGTAATTTGTGAGATGTAGTAGAAGGAAGAATAGCGGTGGAATTTATACGAGTATGTTTTCTATACCTCTGCAAAACAAATCATGTGAAAGTTAGGGATAGCAAAGACAGATAAAAGGATAAGTTAGAATTGTTATGGCTTTCTTACTTTAGCGATCCTTTTCAAGTACGATTCCAGGTGCTGCACTGTTATGTCAGGCAGGTAAGTGCACTTGGGAATGTCGACCTTCTCGACGAAGGAGTCGCCCCAAGTCTTAGTAAGGAAATTGCTCTGTTTGCCCTTGTTGGGATCGTTGAGCACGGCTGGCAGATTTTGGGCAGCCGAGTATACTGACCAGGAGGCAGGGACGTTAGCTGCCGAGCCGGCACTGTTAGACAGCAGCATCAACTGTCCATTGCTCTTCTTTTGCTGCTGTTGCTGCTGCATCGTTGCTGCGTGCTTTACGGCGTGGGCCACGTAATCCCTGTCAGAGACACCTTCGACTGGAAGACTCGAGCAAACACCGTTGTAACCATATCGGCAGACGAAGGAGCCCCCTTCTTGGCTGCAGTGCTGCACACGCAGGTGTCTGAAAGCATACAAGCATTACTTCATTTCTTAATTGTCATACTTGGCACCACTATAGGCATGAATATGTATTATAACTTTGTATGTGTACCTGCTGCCGTCTGTTTTTATTATTTTTGCACGGGTGTTTATGAGTGTGCTTACTTATATCTATAACTACCTCTATTTGTCAGAAAAAAAAAAAAAAAAAAAAAAAAAAAAAAAAAAGAGTAGGTGGATTTGTTTTTACAGGCTTCGAAATCATACAGTTTATTAGCTGAAACGACAGAACTTGTAGAATATTAAAAAGTAACTAAAATACAAGAATAAACCATGATAATCCTTGCTGTCGTTATAAGAATAATAAAATCAAGCGACGATGTATATTATATACATATCAGCAGCGCCAGTAGCAGACAACTGCATGCAGGGGGAAAATCGAGCCGACGCGACGCCGCGGCCCGCGAGAGCATCGATCATTGTACGTTATATATTATGTATTGATAATTATTATGGATGCATCTGTAAAAATTGTTGAGGAAGAGTTCAGTTCGGTCTATAATTATGATTGCAAAAAATAATTTTGAAAGCTGCATTACTTGTCTATCAGTAAGTATCATAGATGAAACGAGTGGCAGCAGCAGAAGAGTTAGCCTATCTGTGCACTATATACAATGTGCTGCAGTTGCAAGTGCAATCAGCTGAATGAAGTCAAGCTGCATGTAATGAAGTACTTCAAACATGGTTAAAGTGAAGAATTTGAAATAAATAACAGCAGATTGCAAAATTAAGTATTAAGTTTCAATATGCTACTTGGTAGATATGTGTATGTGTGGGTGCCTGAGTTTATTATGTGTTGGCACTTGGGAGCAACACAAGTAGTAGAAGTACGCTATGTTTATCTATAATAATATAAGCTCACCTGATGAAGTCGTTGATGTGCTTGAAGGTGAGGTTATCGCAGTGCTCGCATACCAGCTGTAGGCCCGCAGTCGCGGGTGGCGGTGCTTCCGAGGAGGACGTAAACGTGAACGCCCTGCTGGCCATGACGTTTTGCCCTGCCGAGCATGCAACTGTCGTGCTCCGCGCACTGACACGCACCACCAGCTGTTCAGCGTTCACGCTAACTTTTCACTCGGTTCACTGCTCACTGCACAGTACGCGAATTCTGAAGGTTGCATTTTGCACGGACTTCACTTTTCTCTCGCTCTTATATATATTTTAATTGTTTACTTGTATCCAAATCCATCCGCAACTCCGCGCTGATGCTGCATGCGTCCGATCAAACTGCATCATTGTGTCGTCTGCTCGCTCCGCAACTCGTCATACATGGATCATTTCGCGAAAAAATCCATCATAAGTATATGGATGATTTCACAAAAACTCGAATAGTTTATAAAACCTATGTTTATACACAAAGCATTCTATTATTTTGAGCCAAAACTTTTTTCAAACAGTGTAAACTAATTTTGTCCAGCGCCCTTTCTTGTAGTCAAGAAAAATAAAAATAAAAATGTTTAAAGTGTGCAAGGCGTTCTAATCGTGAAGTCTAGTTTTGACACCTTTGAATCGCCCGAGACAAATGATTTATTAGGGCTAATTGGTCCATTCTTTGCCATTTGGATTTGACCATTTTACATTGTAGAGCGAACAAGCATATCGAGCAATTATTGTCAACCAGAAATTCGAATGAGCCTAGTTTTACTGACATCGTGAATACATCAGAGAGTTCTGCTGGCTAAAAATCCCATTCAAATGAAGTATTCGAGTTTTTGTGATTTCATCCGTATGTACTTTGATGTGTTGAGAGTTTATTAAAATTTTGTTTTCTTTTTCGTTTGAGTTCTATGTATCATATCATTATAATAATAAAGACAAAGTCTGACTTGGACTTTCTGCCATTCTTCAGAAACATAAATTTGTAAATAAAATCATCTAAAATGACGAACGGTGATTTCCGTAATGCTAATACGATTCATACGATTCGCAAGTCCGCTTTGAGGATTTTGCATTACCATAAAGTTTACAACATTGATGCGTCGATTACCTTTATTTGGAAACTGGTTTTTTTGACCGACTTTGTCGGCTCAATGACTCGGGAAGAAAAAGTACCAGGACGAAGGAAATCTTGTTCAATAAGTACAAAGAATTTTATCGACAAGCGCAAAAATTTCAATGTACACGTGAGATTTCGAGATGTCTGCGTTGGTCCCGTAGATTAGCGCTAATCCCAGATAGTCCGTAGGTACGCCCGAAAGGCTTGATGGATGCAAATGCAGTAGTTGGGTGAGCATAGTATCATCTCTGCTGATGCTGTCGCTGCTGATTGATGAGGGCGAGCTGGTAAGCGTTACGGCTGCCCATCTGTTGCTGGTGCTGGGCACGCTGGCTCTCGAAAGCGAGCAACTTTTGGCGCTTCTCCTCCATTAGTCGCTCCCGGTGCTTGTGGATGTAGTCGTAGGCGTTCGGCAGTACGGCTATAACGCAAGCCGAGACTCCGGAGCGGTACATGTTCATGTCCGTGGCCTCGTACCTGCCGCATAATTGTGGTGGTGCCGATAGAGACGATTTTTTTACGTTTGAATAAAACTTTGGAACACGTCAACAACAATACCATTCGTTGGTCTTTTCGTCGTAGCACTCGACGTGGAAGGTCGTGTGGACGCCGTTGAAGCCGCCGATCGCGAATATCATGTCGTCAATTATTTCGATGGCAAAGTTACTCCTCGGACTGTACATGTCGGGTATGCGGGCCCACGTGTTGGTGGCCGGGTTGTACTTTTCGCCGCTGCACATTCTCGAGGTGCCGTTGAAGCCGCCTTGTCGTTCGGATGAATAATCAAGAATGACGCAATGATGTTACAACTAAATGAAAAGAAGAAGATGATTACCGATGACGTAGACCCTGCCGTGGTAGGCGATGCAAGAGACGCCGCTCCTGCGCGATCTCATCGGGGCGACCATCGACCACTGGTTGGTCAGCGGATCGTAGTACTCGACCGAGTTCAGGCACTCCCCACCGTTGAATCCTCCGGTTATGAAGATTTTCCCTGCAACCCAGAATCGGACGTTCGCGATGGACTTTTTTGTTCGTTTGATTGGCCGCGGCGGACGATAATAATAATAATAATAATAGAATGTGGAGGAGCATTAGAAGGAAGAGAACCGTCCAAGGTCGTCGCACTGGCATCCGAGCGCTGGGCGTTCATCGGGGCGATGAGTGACCACTGGTTGCGTCTATAATCGTAGCGCTCGGCGCTGCTCTGCCTGTGGTAGCCGTCGAAGCCCCCCATCGCGTACACGTAATCGTTGTGAACTGCCACGCTGACGTACGACCTGCATTATTGGGGGATTTTTGTTGTTGTTTCTGCTTCGGTCTATTGTAATATGATAAATTGTCAGAGGCGGTCGAGGGAACCGATGGGAAAGGACCTCCTGAAATTCATGGGGGCGATCTCGAGCCACTTTTTGGTTACGGCGTTGAAGCAACGACAGCTGTTGAAGTAGTCGACCCCGTCGAAGCCCCCGATCACGTAGATATTGAATCCGACGACGGCCGTGCCGTGATAGGCCCTCGGCCCGCTGGGATCGCCCTCTTCCACCTGCACGTGATGACTTTGCGGGGTGAAAAATGAAAAATGAAAAATGAAAAAAACAAACAACGACCTTGACCCAACGGTCGGCCCTGGTGTCGTAGGTCTCGATGAGATTGGTGGCCGAATTGCCGCACCAGCCCCCGATGGCGAATAGTATCTCGTGGGGCACCCGGGGCCGGGCTATCTCGGGTGTCGGGAGCTCCCCGTCCTTGAGGGTGATCATCTCGAGGTCGTAGAGAAACTTGAGGGTCTCGATGATGATGGGCCGGCAGGCCTCGTTGCCCGCGACGTACGGGTGCTCCTTGACGTTCTCGAGAAAGAATTGGGTGTCCAAAAGTCCGAGACGCATGTTGCGCATGAACTCGACGATGTGGCCCTTCCGCGGCTCAGGCTCGTGATTGATCCAGCGCAGTACCAGCTCCCAGGCCGTCTCCTCGTTTTTCACGTTCAGCTCGTCCTCGCCGATAAGCGCCGTCATCTCGTTTATCGGCAGCGTCAGTATTTCCCTGCTCTTCTCCGCCACCTTTTGTTCATAATTATAGATAATATGGAATGGACTTTGATAACGTTGTATGTATAATATTGGATCCCAATGTCGAAACCTGGACAAAGTTTCGCATGATGTAGAGGCGCGCGTCCTTCTCGAGGGCCCGGCAAAAGTGCTCCTTGGCGAAGCTCATGACGCCGATGCAGTTCTCCGGGGTCAGATTGGCCCTGAGGTAATCGCAGCAGATCTCGACGACGCCGAGGAAGCTCAGGTAATCGGCGCTGCTCAGCAGTTGGCACACGTTGTCCCTTTTGACGTCGAGGATGCGCAGATACGAGTACTCCAGGAGCATGTTCATTATCTTGCTGCTCACGTTGGGCAGGAGAAAATCCGTCCTCTCCTTTGGATGCAGCGACGTTGTGAAGAGGGTCCTGCAGACAACGTTATAATTGTACAAAGAGCGCGGGCTTTTTCTATTATTTTCGTCGAGAAAGCCGCGGAAAATTGGCCCACCTAAAGTACGAACTGCAGGCCGATAGGATGACCCGGTGGATCGGGAAGACCCCGCCGTCCTCGAGCCGGAGCACCGCGTCGCAGAGGAGGTTGTTCTGCCTGAGATCGTAGAGCGACTGCATCGCCTGGGTGCTCATGCATCGGCCGCTCGTCCTGTCGGCCAGTAGGCACTTGTCGCTGCTGTTGCCGCCGCAGCACCGCGGTTTAGCCCCCGTCGCGTCATCTACCATCATACCGGCCCCCGTGTCCATCAACAGCAGGTTGTTGCCGTTGTTGCTGTTGTTGCTGTTGTTGTTCTCGTCCACGTCCATGTTCAACGAGCTCGTCTGCTGCATGTTTGCTTGAAAAATTTCTGCCCACAGGCCTCGCACATTTATTCATTCATAAGCGGAGCTAGGTGGTGGTCTAACCTGGTGGTCGGGAGTTGATGACGAGCGGTTAGGTTGATTATTCCTATCGTCCGTATGCACTTGTAACGCAGCGGTAATTTTGATGATCGGTATGGGATTATGAGTTATTCTATCGGACGGGCGTTATCAGGTGATACGCCACGTGCACAATCCGCACTCTCGAATTTTGCCCGACCGACGACCGGCATTCATATCAATCAGAGTTGACAACTATTCAAAAAAACCACTGCTCATGCCGGCTAACCAATTGGCCCGATTCATCTGTATTGTATAACAAGTAAGTACCGTATTTGTCGATTTTACCGCGGAATTTTCTTTCGCCGAGACTTGTTGAACCAACGAAATAGTATCACAATAACACGCAGCATGACGGCCGGGACCGGCACGTCGCACCGTCGTGCACTCACTTCACTTCGAGTCAAATCTTGCACGAGCATATATTTATTGTTTCAACTTTCTTTGTTTTGAATACAGGGTATTTCAGACATTGCAAAAGCACTGCCCGTAATTTACCAATCCTCGCTGTGTGACAAACAAAAACAATTCTTATTGCAAACAATTTTATTGTACATTTTTTCAACAGAGATTACAAAATACACGGCGAACAATAACAATTATCTTGTCTTTTTTTTCTTTGCGAACATGAACGCCAAACTACGACTATTACAATAAGTGTACAAACATACATATATTTGCATAATATATTATGATTAAATGTATATTATTATGTAGAATGCGTGCGGTATAAATATGTCATTGTCTGTAACAAAATGTTGCAAGACGATTGATAATTGAAGGTCCCAAATACTAGAATATACATCGTGTGCCTGTAATATTACTTACACCCGTGTGAAATATATAATATTTTTGATCTGTATTATATTTACCGCGGATGGTTATTACGTTTCTGCAAAAGATTCGTCATCGACCAGATCAGCCTGCACCGAACGGTAGAAATCGTCTTTTCTATAATATTCTTTTGTTTCGTTTTCACCAGACTTGCGATACATCCACAGCTGGCTCCGTGCAGGTAGCGTGAAAAAAATCCATTTCCATAATTTATAATCTCTTGCTCGAGATGACTATGTATGATAGATTTGAATCATTGAGCCTATAAGTTACAGCCTGAGAAGCTGCGTTCGTTGGTATCGTAATGATAATAATAATAAATGCATGACGTTGTATTCAACTCTGCTACACGATCGTCCTCTATATATTTCTCTGCACGTACATACGTGACTATAATATTATTATTATTATTATTATTATTATTATTATTATTATTATTATCATTATTCGTACAGATAATCGAAGGCGAGAAAACTTGTTATATATTATAATGTATATACTTTTTTTTTTTTTTTTATATTCATCATCGCCCCCTGAGGGGCTCAGACATGGCGTTTTGACAACCATTGTTGTATTACGCCATACGGTATTATAGCACGGTTT